>APFE030359614.1:113559-134546 GCA_000404065.3 Pinus taeda
TCCACCTTATATCTAGTGTTCTTTGATGTGACTGTCTGTTTTTCTTGTTCATGCTCATTATTTTATAGTACTGATATGCAAAAATAATTCAAAGTGAAAATACAAAAGATTTGGTAAAAGGACTAGATAATACTAATTCACCCCCCTCTCAGTATTATTTTCAACATAAAGTCCCTATGAACACATCAATCCTATGCTCCTCTGGAATATATTTTTCCCTTGTGTTCAATTTTTGGAAGTCCTCAATGTGCTCCATCATTGAACCCTTTTGTTTGAGATTTATCAATTGGCTAAAAAATGTGTTGCTTTTTGTATCCTCATAATGTGCTATCATTTCTTCCTTAAAAATTTCCCAAGTGACAATTTGTTTACAAGAGCAAAGCCATCAATACCATACTAACTGATTTGGTTCCAAATATAAAGTTGTAATACGTACCTTTTGTGTGTTTTGCACATTATGGAGATTGAAAAATTGCTCCATCTGTAGTATCCATGTTCCAGGATCCTTGCCATCAAAATTCCTCATATTGATTTTTGGAACATGATGGGTCTTCAATCCAACTTTAGAGTCTATGAAATCATGATAAACATTTCTTTTATTCTCATCATGAGTTTCCTTTACTACCCTTTCACCATTAGTAACCATTTATTGTAGAAACTTATTCAAATTTATCTTCAATTCTTCCATCTTAGCATCCATGCCATTCATCTTAGCGTCCATTCCATCCATCTTAACTTGCATTCCATTAATATTAGCTTCCACACCATTCATCTTGGCTTCAGTTACCTTTTGTGAGAGTGAAATTTGTTGTACTTGGTCTTTGTATTTTGATATATCATGTTGCATTTCCTCCTCTTCTTCACGAGTCATGCTAGAGATTTTAGGTTTCTTACTAGTTGTTTCCATTTTTTTCTTCGGGGCATCAATTAATGCTAATAATTCTTCACTATTCCCTTTGAATTCCTTCAAACCAATTTTTCAAACCAATATCATGCAAAATTTAAAAAACACTACACACCTCTTTTCACTTTCTATGAGCTCGATATTGAATATGTTATATCTCTGTAACTGTGGATCTCGAATATCTAAAATCTTGTCCTTCAGTATCCCTTTGAGTCCTCTTTCTAACTCAACAAGTCTTATCAATATTGGATTGCCTAAGGAAGATTTATGCCAAATCTCCCACAATGACCTGATTATAGACTAGTTCAGTAGAGAAAACTTGTAAGAAGTGCCACGTGTCACTATTTCGACCTTAATACCTGAAACTGATATACAGAAAACTATAGGTCGTCCTATTTCTGAAACTTCTTACGAAATTTCAATCTGATGCTCAGAGCAAAAGTTATGATAATTTTCCCGAGGTCACTTGTTTGGAATGTAATCCAGGAGTCTGTGAAAACCCTAACTTTCTTACATCATATCTCTGAAAAAATAGCGAGACAAGCTTTGAAATTTGGATCCGAAGTTTAGAATGATTTCAGCTCAAATGGGTTTTTTTTAGCTTCTGAAACATCACAGAAAAAAAGTTATAGCAAAAATTCCATGATGACCTGTTTGGAGCAACAAAACCCTAGAATCCAAAGCTTTGATACCAAATCTTAGGAAACTAGCTCACAAAAAGATAGAAAAGATAGATCAATGCCTTATAATTCAGCCTCTTCGAGGGGGAAACCTCCTTTACATTAAACAAATGAACAATTCTTGGATGATACAAATGACTAAACCTCCCTTCTATATATAGGAGTTTAAGGGGTCACAATATAATCAAGTCGACCTAACAGTGATAACATAAGGGCGCGACAATAACAATAGTGGGTTTCTATGGGGCACACTAATAACAATATGGGGACAATAAGGGCACAATAATAACAATAAGGGATACTAACAATAGTCATGGGGGAATCACTAGTATTATAGGGACCTAACATATCATCCAACAGTAAGATATTTATGAATCATTATGTATATTTTATTTATTTTAATTGTATTTGTAAACAAAAATTATTGTTACAATATTTGTTCTACAGATTAATTTCACATGATTGTTTCTAATTATTATAAATACAAGGTGGAACCCTATGTATTTTGATCTAAATGCGCCAAGAATTAATACTAGAAATAATGTTCTACAATTCGAGGAATATGGAGTGAATATTGAGGATGAAAATAATGATCCTATGGATGAAGATGACAATAATAACATAGTTCAAGATAATGGAACAAATGAACTGATCCAAGACTTGTTCAATGATCATGAGAACAATGAAATTATGTGTGATGATGCACATGTTCTAAATAAGGCAACGACACCACTTTATGAAGACTGAAGAGAAAATATTCTCTCTGCCACATTGTTGTTAGTGAACTTAACGGTTTTGAATGGTTTGTCAAACACTTGTATGACACGGATCCTAAGATATAAAATCTAATATGTTTCATCACATGAAAGGTTAACTTTTTTCCTTTTTTAATGTGTTAATTAATGTGTAAAATAAGAATTCAATATTTATGATTAACATTCTTTACACTAATTAGTGATTTTTTATGTTGTACTAGATTTTTAGGTAAATTTTTATTACCATCATCAAATAAGTTACCTCGCACATACCGATATTTATATTCCATTATGAAAGAAATTTGAATGGAATATCAAGATATAAATGCATGTCCTAATGATCATATTATATATTATGGACAAGATGCATTGCAAAAAAAAATCTCGAAATGTGACATTAGTAGATATTGAACCAAACAAATAACAAAAAAGGTGTCTCAAAAGGTTCTTCATCATATTCCCATAATTCCACGTTTGCAGTGATTGTTTAAGTGTCAAAGCATAGCACAATTTATGAATTACTGAAGACACAAGAGAAGTGGAGATGGTTTCCTTCAAATTCCTACCGATGGTTATGAATTTAGGAAAATTGAGGAAAAATGGCCGCATTTTAAAGATTACCTCATAGTGTTAGGCTTTCATTGGCAGCTAATGGTGTTAATCCATTTGAAGAGATCATGTCTACTTACTCAGTGTGGCCAATTTCTGTTATCAATAATAACCTTCCTCCTTGAATTTCAACAAAGAGGGAGCACATTATGCTGACAATGATTGTTCTAGTTATTTGTTCACATTAAATTTTTAAATATTGTAACATTTTTATTTGTCTTCTTTGTTGCATAATATGTTATATATGTTTATTTACTTATATGTACATATCATGGTAGTAATTGTGTGTAATTCAAACAATTAGGGAAGTACCGAGTTAAAGATATGAATGTATATATTAATCCTCTTATTGATGAGTTAATGAATTTATGGGTTGGAATCACTATGTATGACATCTATAAACCAATAGGAGAGAGGCAATTTCAATTCCATGGAATACGTGTATGGACAATTCATGATGCCCTGGGACTAACACATTTTTGTGGTATGTAATGTTCCATTGCACTTTCATAGTATATAATTATTTCAATTAGATCATATCATGCATGTGTTTTAAATAATCCCTTCGTTTATATTAATTGGCATTAATCCATCTCTTGCAAGTCTTCAAACAAAGGGTAGATTTGCATGTCCAGTTTGTGGTCCTAAGATGAAATCTCATCATTAAACAAGTTTAGGAAAGGAGGTGTTTGATGAGTATAGTCACTTCCTCTCTAAGAACCATATGTATCATGCTTCTAAAAGGCATCTTCTCAATTAGAAAGAATACACTAGATTAAAACCATGAAGAATGACACCTCAACTATGGAAGTTGGAATTTAACAAAAGTCATCATGAAGGAAATGAGTTTCCATGAGAAATGAAAAGTTATCCTACTCAATTCATGAGGTTGTTGTACTATGAGCACCTAAAAGTAGCTCATTTTTTTTATACAATGCATATTGGGAAGAATGTGACAAAATATTTATAGTAGGATCATAGATGGTAGGAGGGATAAAGAAAAAATCCTCAAAATTTGTAATGACATTGTGGAATCCAATCATTCAATGAAAAGTGGGATACAATCAGGTAGTGATGGAGACTAAAACAACCTTCCATGGTTATTAATAGAGGAGAAAAGTGATGATCTAAAAAAGGGCATTGAAAGAACAAAATTTCCCACAAGATTTTATTCAAACATAAGTAATATCTTAACAAAGAAAAGTGAATTTCGTGGGGTAAAAACACACAATTGACATACCTTAATTATGGTCATTATTTTGATATATATATATATATATATTGGTATCTATACATATTTATGGTTTTTATTTTGTCTACTTTGGATTAAATCATTTTTATTGTTACTTTATGTTCTACCTCTACCTCTCTTAGATGACTTCGACAACAATGTCAAACAAGTTATATATGATCTTGGAAAATACATGAGGTAAGTAGCAATTTATATGTTGAGTGTTGTTTCAATTAGTTGTTGACCAACTAATGACATGTGTTTTACTTGTAATGTAATATATTATGTTTCGTTGAAACATGTTATTTAATTGCATCATATGTAGATGGTTGTCATTGAAAGAAACACATAAATACAATATAAAGCATTGGAAGAGAGAAATCCCTTGGCTAATGTTTGAAATGAAAAAGTATATACCTCTGCATTTTTTCAATGCACAAGAACACTACCTCATACACCAAGTTGAGGAGATTGAATTGTGTGGACATGTACACACAATATGAATGTGAATGGTGGAGAGGCATTTGAAATCGTTGAAGGATTTGGTTAGAAAAAGAGCACGGTCTAAGGATTCTATGGTGGAGGGATATATGGCATATAAATCCATGGTGTATATTAGCTAGTATCTTCCTATATTAGTAGTAAATATGTTTGTGAATCACATTTGGGATGTGAGATCCATCAAAAAATTTGCAGGGGAGCACCTGTTGGGGAAAGGTAGAATGACGACAGCGAGAGGTAATTAAATATTTAATGTATATATATAACTTTTCATTTTTTTGTATATCATAATTATTTATTTTTTATTCTTTCATCACTTATTAATATTGACCCTAGTACCTAATATTTATTGGTGAATTATTATTTTTTGATACAATTGGTTGAGAGTGGGATGCACTACATTTATACATTGAAAATAACCTTGATTGGATGAAGCCATGGATTGAAAGATGTGAACAATCTCATGGTACATTATCATGGCAAGGGGTGTTTGCATTGGTTGAAGAAGCTCATCATTCCTGAGATGCCAAACTTAAGCAAAGAGAAATTGATTTAGCAAATGGTTTGAAAGATAAATAGGAAAGCATTCATTTTCACTAGCCTGCAATATTTTATTAAGTTATTTTATAAATATGTTATTAATGTGAATGCAGGTGTGTTTTTTTTAGATACTTTCCAATTTATATATATGAATATGTTTATTAATTGACAATGCATTTTTTATGTGTTTGGCATATTGTAGTTGAAACACCACAAGGCTATGTGGTAAAATGGTCGTAAATTTCATATCAAAAGTTGGAGGAAAAGAGGAAAACTTATGATTGTAGGATAACTCTAGTCTTCTAGGTCACTAATATTTCCTCTAGAAGTGGCACACATCCACAAGTCTCTAAAATTCGATAGTATGGGTATTTGGATGGCATACTTGAGTGTGACTTTGATTCCTTAAAAGTGGTTTTGTTCGATGTGAAATGATATAGGATACGAATGAATGAACATGATCCCAATAGAATTGTTATTCAACATGATAATGGATTTATTATGGTTAATACAAGGTCATTCACAAACAGATCTCTATGTTCTTCCAAGCCAACATAAATAGGTCTTTTACTTATAGGTTCCAGGTAGAGCGGGTTAGTCATATTTTTCTAGATATGATCAAAGAGGAAGGTCCATAGAGTATAATCTAGTGGAAGAAGATGATAATGTTGAAGAGGGTGATGATGTAGTGGAGCAGTTAGTTGATCATGTCTTAGATCACAAAGATGTTGAATAATTTCAAGGAGATGTTCGAAACAATGTTCTCGATGAAGATGATATCGATGATGCACTGGTTGATGTAGAAATTGAAGAATTTGAACCAAATGATGACAATGATGATTATGCTAAAATGATTGACCATTTCAACATCATTTTTGAACCAAATGACATAAATGTTGGGTTGGATGAAGAAAATATTAATGATGTCAAAATGTTGTAATGTACGAGGTATGTGTTTATACATTTTCATATGCATATTTGTTCTCTTTCATTTAACTTAAATATTTTTTTCTTAGTAATTTCTATATATGCTTGATTTGTACTATGCTTCTTTCAAATAGTTTATTTTAGATAACTTGGGTATTGGGAAAATTGAGAGTGATGTGACACGGGGGGCTATATGAGCTTCCACCTTCACATGGTTCGCCTTATTCAGTAGATAATATTATATTGTTCTTGAAACCAAGAGAAGCTCATTATTTGTAGATATTTGCATAAATTTGTCAAATATGAAAGTGTTATCAGTTGATTGCATACTTTATTGTTTTGTATTCTCTCTATTATCTACAAGTTTCAATGAATAGATTTTGAGAGGGATGCAAAATCCTCTTGAGCTTCGTGCGATGTGACCTATGAAGGGGGCCAACATTGAATTTTTTTTTGTTTGTGCTCGTATGCATTGAAATTTGACATGCATATGGTACATGCATGCAAATACCATATGGGAGGGTTTTGGACTCAAATACGACTCACAAAAAGAATTCAACAATAAAATGATAAAATTATAACATAAATATGGAGATGAAATTATTTATTATTATTTTCTATTTGTGGGCCTATTCCAATAAGGACCAATCCACTGCTTAAAATTTACTAATAATTAATGGTGGAAATTATGCTCTAATTAATTGACCTCGCACATAGTGGCCTGTGAATGGGGCCAACATTGAAATTTTTTCATTTTTTTCTCATATACACTTAAATTTGACATGGAAATATTAGATGCATGCATTGACAATGTGGGAGGGCTTCCAAACTAAAATACGACTCACAGAAAGAATTCAAAAATCAAGGGAGATCACCCAGATTTCGCCATTGTGCTTCACCGTGAATAAGGAGAAAGAGGTATTTTCATAGATTTGTAAAATCTAAAAGTGTTATCAGTTTATTGTATACTTTATTGTTTTTCATTCTCTCTATTATCTACAAGTTTCATAGAATTGATTCTGAGAGGCTCATAGATTTTTCTTGAGCTCACCATAGTGTGACCTGTGAATGGGGCCAACATTGAAATATTTCATTTTATACTCATATCTGCTAAAATTTTACATGGATATGGTAGATGCATGCATTGATGGTATAGGAGGGTTTCAATACTCAATAAAACTCACATAAATAATTCAACAACAAAATGACAAAATTATAACACAAATGTGAAGGAGATGAAGATATTTATTACTATTTGTTAGTTGTGAGCCTACCTCGGCTAAGGACCAACCCATCGCTTAAAATTTAATAATAATTAGTGGTGGAAATTATGCTATAATTAATTGACCCCGCACATAGTGACCTTTGAATGGGGCCAACGTTGAATTTTTTTCATTTTTTTCTTGTATGCACTGAAATTTGACATGACTATAGTAGATATATGCATTGACGGTGTGAGAGGGTTTCCAAATGAAAATACAAATCATAGAAAGAATTCAAAAATTAAGGGAGATCACCTTAATTTTGATGTCATTCGACAATGTAACATGATAAATGATATGTTCCAAACTTTGATACAAATACTCTTCTTAAAGGAAGAAATGGATTAAAATAAATCATTTTTTTACGACTCTGATGAGTCCCAAATACGAAACCTAGAGTTGACATGCTTGGATCCTTGTGGTCATTATCCAATTCTTTATATTGTTGGTACCAATGACACATAGACACATAACATGTATGATGATTTTCATGTTAATATGGTGTATGTAGATGAAGGTGGAAAGCTTATGTAGAACAATCCTTCATTAACTAAAATGAAAGCATCATTATCTTTGAGTGGGTCATATGAGTATCATTAAAAACATTACATTATAGTCACTAGGTGAGGGTTTTATAACTAATCATGTTTAGATGTGACTCCATTATTAATAGATGTTCGTTTTGTCAAGATTGGTAGAAAAAAATTCATTCAAATGAATGATATTTTGGTGTATATCACAAATCCAATTGATTTTTCCATAAAGGTAGGTGTACATGTCCATACTATATTATGAAACCTTTCCTTGCATGTATAAAGATGAGCCGTTAAAATTTTCATATACTATGGAAGTGGTTGATTGTCTAGTAGAGGTTTCCATTGTTGTAACATTCTATTGGTTACTAATATTTGAAAGCTATGTGGATGTCATGCACAAAGGAGACCATAATCTTAAAGGTGTGAATTTGTATCCAAATGAAGTGATTTACACAAAATAAGTTTTATTAATATCACCTAAAATCATTAATGTGTGTGTGTGTGTATTAAAGAATACATCGATATCAACAATGTTTACATAAAAAATGAATAAAAAATTATGTAGTATAAATAAAATTATACTAGATAATTATATCTTTGTTTTTATTGCAAGCACTAGCGTGTGTATACACACACACACACACACACACACACTACATTATTTATCTTTATTTTTTTTGTAAGCATTGTTGATGTATTTTTTATTATGAGATCTATTAAAAGGTAAGGCATAAGTACTTGAAAGGGAGAATTTTATCTCTCCATTTTTATTGCTATGAATGATGATGTGCACGCCACTTTCTAAATTCATGCAACAAAAGGTGACGGTGTTGTTTTCATTACTAAATTAATTGTATCTACACAATATGGAACACACAATGCATTACCATAATTGCAACCATAATGAGTACATTGTCACAATATTCATCTTATTTCCTACAAAATTTTCGATCACATAAGGTCTTAGAACATTATACATAGTGAATCTTGTGTGTAAGCCCCTTGTTCAAATGAAAGTTTCATGGTTACTTTTGAACTTATTACAATGCATTATGTACTGCATAATAATGTTAATAAGGAGAATTCATTAAAGTTCATTGTAGAACGCTAAGAGGATCACAAGGAGGTTGTTTTATATATATGATAAAAATTCATCATAAATATCAATGAACTTTAGGTTCAACTGATCATACTCAACATCTTGGTAAATGGATTGTGGGAGAAACAATTAGATTTCACTATTTATATAATATCTTACAACCTTGTAATAGCCTCAGGTTAAAAGTTCATGTAATAAAGTTAGTAAAGTAAAAATAAGACCGAGGTCATGGGACATGTATTCCAAGCTAAATTTTGGGAAAAGTATCCTAGTGGGCATCATTTATTATTTATTATGGCTAAGGAGAAATTGGAAAAGGCTTTAGAAAAGGATTTGAAAAGGAAAAAAGGCATTATTGGTATTTTATTTATGAAAATAAAGGACATTAGGAGAAAAGGAAGGTGAAAGGTCACAGGTTGCATATGAGGAGGGAATTGAAAGAAAATGGAGGAAAAATGAAGAAATTAGAGGCAACAACTATAAAAAGGCATCAAAGCGTCAGTTTGGGGTATTTTGTCAGTTTAGTTTTGGAATTGGTTTCAGAAAAGAGAAGAGTACCAAGAGGAGAAATCAAGCAAGCAAGAAAATGAAGGAAAAAGAAAGGAAAGGAAAGAAAGGATCAAGCAAGGAAGAGTTGGATCAAGTAGCTTCGGTGGGAATACTTGCAGGTAGTAGGTTTCATGTATGATTTCCTACCTTGTTTTGGCATGCATGATACATGTATATGTGTATTTGATTAATTTTTTTCATTGGCATAGGTTTTTCAATATTTGGAAATGGTTTCAGCCTTGTCTTTCCAATTCATGGATAACCATGGTGTGATAGGGTTCATTATTGGTTGAGCTTTATATTTTTGGAAGCTTTTGGATCTAGATGAGGTGGTCTCGAGAAAATCTAAAGGGTTGGGGGTGGATATGGTTTTCTCCTGTATTCCCTCAATAGCTGGGTGGAGATAGGAAAATTCCTCAAGGGATGGTGAAGGAATTCTAAGGCATCCAATATTTGATTGGTTTTGCGATCTTGGGACTGGTTTATGTGAGATCACATTAGTGTGAGGTTGTAGGTGGTTTAACCTCTAGATTCCCTTAGTTTTTTATGGATTGGTTTATCCAATTAGATCCCACATTCACGTTTGGAATATGGCATAATGGTGATTGGTTGAAAGAAATATTTGGTTTAGCCCAATCTATGGTCGGGTGGTACGTGGAATTCCATGACTTGGTTGGATTTTGCATATGTTAATAAGAGCTAAGTTCCTCTTGTATTTAGTGAGTAAATGTACTTGTTAAGATGTGTCTTTGATGCTTGTTCTATCATTGTTATTAATCTGGTTATATGTTGGTTATAAGCCTAGTTTTATGCCAAATTCTAGTCATGGCTCTTATCATGTTTGTTTGGAAAATGATTGGTTATTGAATGCATGACCTAATAGATGTTATTGAAACTATTCTAAGAGGGAATTAGAAATTCTTGATGATTCTCAAATAAGTTTCATATCTCTATGTTTAGATATGCATTCATGAGCTATAGGTTTCATGTTCACTATGTGTTTGATGGAATAACTATCATGGTTAGACCTAGTTAGGTCAAGTCCTTGTCTAAGTTTTGTGTTAAGAGCTATGTCCTTATGTCATTTATCATTTCTAAAAGTTATATCAAGTTATGGGAAGAGGTTTGGATCCTATCCCTAAAAACGTGGCTCAGATTTTGGGGGCACATGCACAAAACTGGGTAATTTAGATTGCAGTTGCTGGGAGGCAAGGTCATCCATGTGTTTGGAGAGTTGCAGTCATTGGCTTTCCTTGTTGTGCAAGTGACTAGGAGTCCAGATCATAAAAAATTAAAGTTTCCTTAGGGTTTGGGCACCTGGAGTGGTGAATGAGCTCCTAGGGGTCTTGTAGCTCCTCAGGAAGGTCAATAAAGTTTTTGTTGGTTGATTCCACTTCCTTAACTATACTTAGGGATTTGATTCATGTCATAGTATCCCTTCTCTCATGTTTACCTCGGCAGGCCACAGAAAGTGAGTAAATGTGAGAGGTGGTGTTAAAAACCTCATATGATAAGTGCACCTTTCATGAAATTCACATCAAAAACATCCCATCCATTGTTATTATGGATTAGGGATAAGGTAGAATGCACCCCATTTAAAGTTATAAATAATTTACCTTTCATTAACATATGTATATATTGTTTAGCATAATTTTTGGATATATTATAATAACATATAATATATAATATATAAAAATAATAAAATAATATATAATAAATAAATATATAATATATAACATATTATCTTATATATATAGAAGTCTTTATTTTTACTTTGTGAAAAATTCATCTTCCTTTGGAATTCAAATTTTTAGCCATAGAAACCACCTAACATAAATTACTTGCTCTGTGTTCGATCTCCTACAATCATGAACTCAACTCCGACGTGACTCAAACAGTGAAAAAAAATTAGCCATAGAATCCACTTGGCATAATGTCATTGCTCCTTGTTCGACCCCTTGCAATCGTGAACTCAACTCTGTTGAGACTTGAACGGTGACAATTTTTTAACTACATAACCCACCTGGCCTAAGGTCCTTGCTCTGTGTTCAATCCCCTGAAGTCGTGACATGAACCCACTTAGCCTAAGTTCCTTGCTCCATGTTCGATCCCCTGCAATCATGAGGTGATACCTACTAGATTCAATGCCCATGAGATTATCTAGTTTTGTTGGAGAAAAAAACATGAAGCGAGGTTGAAAGCATCTATATCGAAAGAGGCTTTTGAGACTTTGCGGTCCCTATAAAACACAATTGGAAAAAAATTATTCTCTATGGAATCACCAAGTTGTGAGCCTTTACCTAGAGATACAATCATCGAATAGGTCCTTGCTCTACATTTAATTCCATACAGTCTTTAGATGAAGAGGTGGCATTACAACCGCCTATTGAGCACTACATTAAAGGAGATAAAGAAGTTTATTTTCACCTACCCATTCAAGTGTTGCATTAGAGGAGATAATGAAAGAATGAGAAAAATGGTAACGTCAATGATACTCTGGAATTCTTGTGAGTATTTCGATACTAATTTTACTTTAATTGAAATTTGGTTGTGATTACAGTCTTTGATAAAATAATCCTTTATTCCTTTACCATACATGTTTTATTCCTTTAACCTTTTATTTTGAATACAATCTCTAGTAAAATAACCCTTTATGCATTTACAATTCTCTCGTAGCTCCGGGGCCAAGGTACTAACTCCTTGTGCTCGAATAGTCCATATCCTAAACATATATGGATCACCCCATTTTGGGACCAAGCATGAGAAATGAAAGTGTGTTATATTTCATTGTGCCTCAAGGAGATTGTTGATATCCCTAGGTTTAATACTAATAAGAAGTCCCACTGTCTTCCTATTGACACAACAAAAGAAATAGAGCTTTCCATGAGACTTCTTATATCCCTAGGTTTAATACTGACAAGTAGTCTCATTATATACCTATTCAAACAAGAAAAGAAATATGAGTTATACAACATTGCCTAAGATGTTATGGTTGATTTGGTACACATAATACCATACTTCGTTGTTGGGTAGCTAATTACAGATAAAAAGAAATCAAGCATAAGTTTTACGAGTGTAAAACAATGGAATGGTTATTTGCTTAAACAGAGATAAGATGTGTGTAGGATGATATTCAAATGAGAGAACTTATTTCTCTTCAACTTAGAGAAGGCTTCATCTTGGACTTAGATCATGTTCTTATGCCACAGAGACTCATCATTCATTAGAATCTTTCATCTTATATAGTGAATTCAAGACTTGAAGATTTTATAACTTTGACCTTTGCTCTCCTTGGATGCTTTGATATTTTCTTAGATGATAACTTAGATAGTGACTTTGATCCAATTCCAAAACTTCTTATAGCTTCAAGGTTGCCTTCACAAGTTTTTCCATAGTATTCCTTTTGGTTGTCCTCAAAACAAGCTCAAATCATAGAAAACATAGTGCCACAATAGCTCGGATACCCACAAAGAGAAGGAATTACGAGAAACTCATATTCCACAAAAGGTATACTACCACAGAAACTCACATATCGTACAAGATTATAGCATCAATAATTCATATTGCATATAAATATATAACCTTAGACATCTTTAAATTTCTTCATCATAGAAGAGTCATAAATTTCTTATCAAATGGAGGAGTAATAAATCGAATACGTAGTGATTTCCTCATCCAAAAGGGTGTCTCTAAGGGATGAGACAACCTATATTCTAGAGGGTTGACTTGGTCAACTTGGGGACGCAAATATATTTTTAAAAATTTAAATTTTTTTCTTTTAAAATGTCCAAATAAGACATGACATTTTTTTTATGTTCAAAAATGAATTCTTTTGACTCTAAGCATTTAAAAATATGCTTTACAAATTCATTTGAATGACTCAAGCATAAATTTTGAATACCAGACATAGATACAAAAATAAAGACATCAAAATGTCGAGAACACAAAATTCAAAATGTCCATCACAATGTTTCTTTATAAATCACCTCATTCATATTATATGAACACAAAGTATATAATTTAATATTTAAAAAATATATAATTTAGTGCAATTCATACATACAGTTAGTGTGACTAGTACCTAGTGTTAGTAACCACATAATCTGTAACAATTTCTTTGTGTTCTCTTTTTCATCTTCTTCTCCTTCAAATTATCTACTAGCACATCCTACTTCATGGAGCCAGTGAAGCACATTCATAAAGAGGATAGCATACCAATGTTTTTTAACATAATTTTGGAAATATTTTATTTAATTGATGCATATTCACTTAAAAAGAACCAATTTTTAAGGTGCGAAACTTTAAAGAAAAATTAACTTTCAAGTTTCAAGTTTCAATGGATGTAAGGTTAAACATTCGTATTTTACATAAATTTAAATGCACATTGATACACAAATAATCATCATAAACATCATATTTAATACGTATAAAATCATCATCCCCATAGGTGCACCTTAGTGGCCAATATTCTTCAAAATGTGGCATAAATTCAAACTATACATCTTCAAAAGTGAAATTGATCTAATGATTCTAGGTTGGGATGAGTTTGATGCTCATGGGTGTGTCGCCACTTTTCCTTGCAATGGAACTTGACCATCGAGATGTTTCTTTAGATTGAATGGTTGAGCTAAAATGAAGCCATGGGATATTGATAGTTTCTTATCCATAAATATTTCCATTCAGAGCATGCTCTTCTAGTTGGAGATAGGAAAACTTGGTATCAAGGAGGATGTTAAGAATTACTTTGGTGGATTCTATAGATCTATTAATGATGAACATATCGGTGAATGGAGCGTTCAAAATCATGTTTACAATTGTATTGAATTTTCTCATTGGCCATGGTTGAAAATGGTGAGGAGATGGGCTTAATAAACATAAATATCAAAAGGAGGATGAATTGATTATAGTAGGAATCTAATGGGAATTTCATTGATGATGGTGTAGACTTTTTTTGTCTTTTATTCTAATTTCTAATTTTAAAATGTGTACAATTATTGCTCAATATGTTGGCTTGAACTCTTGTTTGGTGGAATCATGGAGGCATAATCCATTTCTCTAATGGGATAATCAACTAAAGCATTTTCACCATTCAATTATTTGTCGAAATTTGTTTGAAAGATAGGATTTATGAACATCATAATTACTTGTGACTTTTTATGTATATGTTATTTAGCATTCTTTTATTTTATTTATGTCACCAAGCAATTATACATTTAATGATGGAAATCACAATGCACAAAAAGACAATAGACACCATAAGCTAGGCTAGAGTCTAGGGAAAAATCAATGGTGCCACCAATATTTGTTTAAATAATTGAAATAACTTTTCTTTTGTTGAAATATGTAGTTTGGGGAATATGACCATAGTGATCTTGATTGGTTTGATAAGGATTATTACTTATTCATTTCTTCGTACCCAATCTTAACAATCAATAAGCTTGTGGTTAGAATGAACAAAGAACTTGTTTGTTTGATTCAAATTAAAGATAAAACTCTTAACATTAAAGATAGTATCAACATCATGGACCAACATCTTCAGAGATATCAGGTAATAACTATATTTTAAAATGATTTTTTTAATGTCACTAGTTCAATTATGAAACTTTGTTTTTTAACTTTTACATTATCTCATCGAAAAAGTCTTTCTTATATAGGTTTTTTTAGCAGAGACACCACAACATATGGCCACCACAAGATAGCTTTCAATGGCAGAGCATGTCATACATGAGGATCGTCTACCAGAAGAGGAGCACATGGAAGCCATTCCAACATTATCGCCTAGTGCACGGAATTTTTTTGTAGAGAACTAGAAAAATCCCTCATTTGTATAAATGTTTACAGGCCTTTTGTAGACAAACAAGAATATCGGTCAAGTTTTGCAAGTCTCCTTATAGACTTTCGAAATTTCATTTTGGGGGGGGGGGATCTAAATTTCTCCTTGGGAGTAGTTGAAATATGGGGTCCCTATGCTAGAATTGACCCCTTTTAAAATTTCTTCATAAATTTGATTGAGTAGTTGAGGTTATGTAATATTTTACCTACTAAGATCTTTACCCACTTGGACTAATAACAAATCAGGTTCTGAGCACATCATAAAAAGGTTACACTGTTTCATAATATTGAAAGTGTTACTATATTTGTCTTTCTATTTTGGTCAAATCTCCACTGTTGGAGGGGATTCAGATCACTCTTCCATTCTTCTTATAGAAACCCTTTAATCTTAATCGCTCCTAGATGGAACATTCTTCCCTAATTAATGCTCTAAAATCCTCCTACATCTTCCTTTCTTTATCCTCCTCCAAATACTCTCTTATACAATTTCATCAAAATCTCAAATTGGTAAGGATATATTCATAAACTAGGTTAAGTGAAAAAAAAAGAGGACAATAATCCCCTTGCTGAGATTGTGACTAGAATTCACCTCTTCCATGTAGGTTTTAACCCTGTATATATGTATAAAATTTCGGATACCATATCCTTGGTGACTGTTTTAACCCATACAAAGATTTTTTTAACCTGCATATCATTTCTTTCTTACCCTTCACTGCAAAGCCCTCAGGTTGCTTCATGTAGATGTCTTCTTCCAGATCCTCGTGAAGAAATCTTGTCTTCACATCCATCTATTCTTTGTCAAAATCAAAAGAAGCAACAATAGATAAAATTAATATAATAGAAGCTACCTTGGAAATAGGAGAAAAAACATCACCAAAATCAATTCTCGACACCTGGGAATAACATTTTGCTACCAACCAAGCTTTGTATTTCCCCACCTTGCCTTCTACATTCATCTTCTTCTTAAACACCCATTTGCTGCCAATGGGTGTCCTTCTAGCCGACAAATCCACAAGATCCCCAGCCTCATTTTTGTGCAAAGATGCCATTTCATCAACCATGGCCTCTTTCCAGATTTTTCCATCCTCTGAATCTACTGCTTCCTTGACGGTTCTAGGATCTTCATTAGTAATAGATAAAGAAAAATTTGAACAAAAAGCAACTGGACTATAACTTTCTGGCTAGCTTTTTTCTCGAACTCGTCTTCTCACACCTGGATTTTGTGGCTTTTAATCTTCTTATTACTCTTCTATTGTAGAGTTTGATTCCTCCTCCTTTAGTTCAAACTCTATCTTCTCAGGTCCCTTTAGTAGGACTTCATGTTTAATAATATCTTTCACCTCTCTAAAAACCACATCATGTCTGTACACAACATTCCTTGTTTCTAGGTTCTAAGGCTTATAACCTTTTAAACCATCCTTATACCCAATAAAGATGCACCTTTTAGATTTACTATCCAACTTGATTCTTTTCTCCTTTGGAACATGTACATATGCATCACATCCGAATACCCTCAAATGTGAAAGAGAGGGTTTCTTAAAAGTCCATACCTCTTGTGGAGTCTTATCATCCAACGTTGATGAAGGTGATCCATTGACTAGGTAACATTTAGTGTCCACTGCCTCTACCCAGAATTCTTATCCTAACCTGACACCACTAAGTATGCTTCTTGCCTTTCCATCAACGTCATGTTCATTCTTTTTGCAACTCCATTTTGTTGAGGTGTGTATGGAGTAGTCTTCTCTCTTGTTATACCAAAATTCTTATAGAACTCTTCAAATTCCTTCTTGCAAAACTCTCCACCGTTATCTATCCTCACCACCTTTATCTTCTTCTTTGTCTATTTTCCACTAGAGACTTAAATTCTTTAAACCTATCAAAGACTTCAAATTTATTCCTAAGGAAATATATCCATGTAGTCCTTGAGAAGTCATCTATAAATGATACATAGTACACAAACTTACCCAGTGATGGAACCGACACAGGTCCTAACACATCACTGTGCACAAGCTCTAATATTTGTTTTTCCCTCTTAGCACTAGAGGGGAACTCACCCAATTTTGCTTCCCATATACACAATTTTCACATAAATCAAAATCCAGAAAGAAATTAGATATACCTTCCACCATACCATTACCATGAAGTATTTGAAGGCCCTTCTTTCCAATATGTCAAAGCCTTTGATGCCATAGCATGGTCTTTTCTCCAGAGACCACTAGATTTTCTGCTCCAATTTCAGGAACCACAGAACTGTTGCACCCATCAATAACAATGCTACCCTAAAGCTTGTACAGACTTCCACTCTAAACTCCACGCATCAATACTAGTGCTCCCCGAACTGTCTTGCGGGTATCTTTCTCCAACACTGTTTTTACACTTGCATCATCCAACTTGCTTATATAAATCAGATTTCTAGCAAATGCAGGGATATGAAGAACACCCGGAAGTGTTCTAATCCTTCTACCTAGAAACTTCAACTTGAATTTTCCGCGACCGATGATTCTAGCTTTCCTGTCATCCCCTAAGAAGACATCACCACCATCATATTTGTTATACTAGTAGAACCACTCCCTGTGGGGAGTGAAGTGAAAGGATGCACCTGAGTTAATCAACCATGCCTAGAAGCCAAGTACACATCCCCACCTTCATCTGAGGTGGTTTTCGCCTCTGCAGAAGGAGCATCATTAGATCCCTTTCCTTTCTCAGGAGCTTTAGATATACATTCCCTTTTGAAGTTCCCTTCCTTTTCACATTTCCAACACACCTTTACAATTTTTCTTAGATATTTAGATCTTCCTATAGATTTAGATCTACCACTCGAGGATTTATTTTAGTTTATGTTTTGGGACCATCCTCATACATACAAGGCATCACCATTTTGACCCTCCATATTTCCCCCCTCATCTCCTCTGACAGC
The DNA here is from genome assembly GCA_000404065.3 of Pinus taeda. Classification (NCBI taxonomy): domain Eukaryota; kingdom Viridiplantae; phylum Streptophyta; class Pinopsida; order Pinales; family Pinaceae; genus Pinus; species Pinus taeda. The sequence goes on from APFE030359614.1 coordinate 131,902, forward strand.
AAGAATGAGACTATTTCATCAAACTGCAAGGTAGTCGCATTGCTACCTATTGCAACAAATAGACTATCCCATGGATCTAGTAGAGAACACAACAAACTGATAAACTTATCTTCATCTGGAATTTTTATATCAATAGATAACAATTGGCTTACCATAGAATTAAAGGTCTTCAGATGCTTTATCACCGAGTCTCCATCCTTCATCCTCAAGTTATATAATTTTTTCTGTGGGAATAGTTTATTCACTAGAGACTTAGATTGGTACAATGTCCCTAACTTGTCCCACAAAGCCTCATCGAAGCTTCCCCTGATATATTCAACAATATTGAATCTAAGATATGCAACTGTATTGTGCTCTTTGCCTTCTGATCCAACTTCGCCTAGTCTTTAGCTAACATTGACATTAGTTTAGTACCTAGATCTATTGTGATCCATTGATCTTTATCCACCAGCAGATCCTCCATATTGACTTTCTAAAACTCAAAATTCTAACCATTATATTTCTCAATCTCTATCTTTCCACTGCTCACCATCTTATTTCACCACAAGAATCGATCCCACAGATCTCCCACTGAACAGGGTCTACCACAGGCCCGAGCAAAACCCCTCTATAGCAAAGGTGTCCCCTCGAAGCCAAAACAACTCTGATACCAAATGTAGGTTTTAACCCCGTACAAAAATGATATGCATACGAATTCTAAAAAGCATAAAATAAACAATGGGGAGAGCATAAAACGTAAAACAGATATACACAGATATTTTCCCCTGGATCCCAAAATCGGGACTACTGGATTTATTTTTCATTATGTTTCTTTCAATGTTACAATACATATATATACATGTAAAAGCATCTATTAACCCTGGATTAGAACATAACTATAGTTCCCTTGACTAGATCTACAAAATACCATGGGCAGAAAAGCTTCATGCCCAAAACCATGTGCGAAAACCATGCACAAAACCATAGGTAGGTTTGTCTACTTAATATAAGGTCCAAAAGAAAATTCCCCAGGTCACTGCCCCAGACCCCGTAGAGGGGGGCTACCAGCCCCCTCAAAGTGGAAAGAATATAACACACACCCAACATTCCATGAGAAAATATCCTTTGAGATTGTTTCCTTGCAAATAAAAATTGAGATTAAAGAGCTGGAGGAAGAAAGGAAAACATAACTTCTAGAAAAGGAGAGGGAATGGAGAATAAAGAGTAGAGCCATCTAGCTAAAATATGGGGACCAAAACAAAAAATATTTCTAAAAATTTTCAAAGTCAAAGGAAATCCCTCAACATTATCTTCGAGATTAAAAAATCAAATGGCTCCTTTGCAACCTGTTTTAAGGATATTTCAAAGGAGGGTTGCAACTACTTCAAAGGAATCGTCTCCTTCCCTATAGAACCTATATACATCATATTATGAAGGTGGTTAGCCTTATATGTAGCTTTATTGATCAAGAGGGAAACTAATATCTAATGGAAAAGATTACAAAGGAATAACTCCCCAATGTCCTCCATAGCTTATAGAAAGGGAAATGTCTTAGTACGAATGGTTTGCCTATTGAATTTTACCTCAAATGTTTTGATTTCATTGTTGATAACCTTCTCGTTGTTGTTGAATACCCACAATCCTCATGGAAGGTCATTTCTCCTTTCAACTCCACCTTCATTTCCCTCATTCCAAAATCAAATTCACCCTCCTCCTTTGATCTCTTTCACCCTACCTTCCTATGAAATTAAATTTACAAGATGATTTCCAAGCTTATTTCTATTCAATTGAAAGATTTTCGATTTGACCACATCTCAATGGAGAAATTTGGATTTCTAAAGGATTGTCAAATCCATGAAGCAACCAGACTTTTTCAGGAAGGTATTCACTCCATTCATATGAAAAATCAAAGAGCAACCCTTTACAACGTTGATCTCTCAAAAGCCTTTGATAAGGTAAATTGGCTCTATCTTAGTTTGTTGCTAATACACCTATGGTTTGGTCACTCCTTTGTAATATGGATCATGAATTGCATAAGAACTACCTCCTTTTCCCTCTTAATAAATGGTGCAACAACTCTTTTTTTCAAAGTGGAAGGAGGCTCATGTCAGGGCTGTACTCTTTCTCATCTTCTCTTTTTTCTAGTAGTGGAAGGTCTAAGAAAATTAATCTCAAATGTTAAGTCAAGAGGAGGTTTTAAAGGAATATATATCTAACATGGATGTCATCTCTCACATTTACTTTTTGTGGATAATATATTAAATTTCTCTTAAGGAAAATTACCTCATTTGCTCACCCTAAAAGAGATATTGATGACCTTCACTGAAGCAACTGGCACTAAAATAAATTATGAAAAATCCTCCATCTATGGATGGAAGATCAATGATGGAATAAAATCCTCTATGGAGGCTTTCTTCTCCACTCTCCTCAACCCCGTAAACTCTAGATTAAAATATATGGGCTTCATCCTCAAGCTAGTGAAATATCTCAAAGCTTACTGGTGTTGGCTCTTGGAAAAAAAGGAAAAAAGGATATGAATCTCGTGCAATAAATGGTTTCAAGAGTAGGGTGTTCGGTTCTATGCAAAGGAGGCAGGCCTTGGCCCCCAACCGCGCCACCACTTGATCGTGGGAGGGCTGTGGGGCGATTCCCGGAATCGCCCCACG
>APFE030359614.1:135765-156848 GCA_000404065.3 Pinus taeda
TTCTTTTTTGAAATTTTAATGTTTTTCGGGGTCATGATAAAATATTTTATGCTATTATTTCGAAATATTGAAATTTCACCCTTGAAATTTTTTTTGTTATCCCAGCATCAACACTTTTCGTTTTGAGGGTGTTTTTTGCACAAAATTTACCATTGAGAAAACAATGTTATTGGAACATCAACTCTTCGTTTTGAGGGTGTTTTTTGGACAATTTTTGCAAAAAAAATTGGTTTTCACCACCATTTTTAAAACATGTTGAAAATTTACCCTGGAAAAAAAAGGTGTTATTCCAGCATCAACACTTTTCGTTTTTAGCACTGTTTTTGATGTTTTTTCGAGGTTTTTTGGCCAGAGTTCCTGTTTTGAGTTTATAGTTCTCATTTCAAAGTTTACATTGTTATTGTTAATTGTTGGGTTATAAGCATGTTTTTATGACAGATTTAAGTATGGTTCTTATCACCTTTTAATTGATGAATGACTAGTTAATGAATGCATGACCTAATTGGTATCATTGCAGCTATCGTGAGAGGACATTCTTCCTTCTTGGTAAAACTCAGATAAGTTTCATATATCTATGTTCATATATGCATTAGTGACCTATAGGTTGCATCTTCATTATTTATTTGACGAAATGATTGTCATGGTTAGACTGGGTTAGGTCAAATCCTTGAGTAAGTTTTACGTTAGAGGGTTTGTATTTGAGTTATTTTTCATCTCTAGAAGTTTCATTCAGTTTTGGGTAGAGGTTTGGATCCTAACCCTGAAAAAGTGGCTTAAATATTGCAGTCACTAGTACAACAATTCCTGGAAGAGACTGCAGTGACTAGGAGGGAGGCTTGTGGGAGTGCCTGGAGGGTTACAGTTGCTTGGAATCCTTGTCATGGAAGCGAATAGGAGTCTAGTTCACTAAAAAAGAAAGTTATCTCAGGGGTTGGACACCTAGAATGGATGGTTGGTTCTAAGGGGTCCTGTAGCACCCGAAGGAAATCAGTAAGGTCTTTTTTTTCTGCTCTATTTCCTTGATCTGGAAATGGAATGTACTTGTTTAAGGGTGCAAGGTATCCGTTTCCCATAATTGCGAATGTGAGTTATACACTCCAAGTGACCTCTAAAAATGTGAAACCTTCTTATTTCTTATATAGAGATAGACTGTAGGGGCATTCACTGGACATGTCACCTCTTCCATTAGACTCAGAAGGTCAAAAATAGCAGACATAGGCTTTTGAATCACCAAAAATGGATGAACATAGTCCCCAAACAGCTCAAGCACTGGAATGGCCCTAGTGGCCCTAAAAGCTTCCCTGAAGCTAAACAGTGAGAAGAATGCCTCAACAGGAAAAACAAGCTATAGAAATGGATTCAGAATGCTGAAAACCTTCAAGAATGACCTTCGTTCCACATTCATTGGCTGCACAATTCCCAATGCAGCTCCCAAACTGATTTGGCTCTAGTGGCTCCTGGAACTTCCACGAAGCAAAAACACCTGCAAATGACCTCATATGGTTGTGAAACCTATGCCAATGGCTTCATAAGGTTGAAAAGACCCAAAATAAATAAAAAAAATCGTCCAAAAAGGACTTTCCTAGCCAAAGTTATGGCTGATTAAAGTTTCTCCAGTCTGCCCTAGAAAAACTCCAGATAAAACTGGCTAACTACCAGATAACCTCGCTAAATTTGGCAATTCCGCCATTTTTGGAGCGCTCCGCCAAAAATCCGCCAACTTGACTATCAGTTAATGGCCAGTAAATCCCGCATGTGACCAAAAATCTCGGGCTGGTTGTTTGCATTGGAGTTCATGCCGGCGGTTAAGGGTTTAAAGCCCATGGTTCAATGGCGAAGGTCAAATGTATGGGGGGGCTGGCTACCTTTGAGTCCCGCCCAGCAAACTGTAAACTTTAAATTTAACTTGTTCCACCAACCTAATAAGTCCGACCCTTGTGGTGCGTTGGTAAGGCGCGACATTTGGAGACATGAGGTCTTAGGTTCAAACCACAGATCCGACCCAATATTTTCGAAATGCGCCCACCTATTGCTGATGTCACCCTAGGCATGTGGCAGTTTCTGATTCGCTGCCCAAAAGGAATATTTCCTAGAATATTCCAAGGAATATTCTATGGAATATTCTTTTTTCTATTTTTTTGAAAAAATTCAAAAATTAAGAGTCATTGGGCGATTTTGTTTTTGGCATAACATCTGCATACGGAGACCATTTTTTGAACTATTTGCGGTGCTGAAATTAGGAGGACGAGCTCTATCCATTCATTCAGCTTTGAACTAGTTATGAACACTTTCATTTTTGACCATTTTATGACACTTGGTCCTGAGCCCCTGATCACACCTCCCAAATGAGAAGGCTTTTGGTCCCCAAAAGCTTACTAAATCTCTGAACTGAACTATACAACACTTGAGGAACAGAAATATCCTCTTCTGTTCAGCCAAAAGAGCATATTGATGCCAAAATGTCATGCCTTGCCAATGGTCGTCATAGAAACTTTTCGCTGCATAAGCCAAGTACTTGTCGAATCCCGACCAAGCTTGTTCACTAGACAAACTAAAAATTTTCAAAAACCAGCAATGAAACTTGCTGATATATGAGCTAAAATATTCCTCTGAACATGTGAGCTTGCCAATTGTCACGATGCCCATCCATGGCACCTTCTCTCCAGAAGAAGAGCTGCCTCCCAAATGAGAAGGCTTTTACCGGCTGTAGCATGCCGAATGTACTACAAATTCTCATCCCAAACTCTTGGGATACTTGCTGCAAAAACTTCTCAAAAGAAGTAAAGACCCATGCTGAAATTTGAGCCCTCTTTGCATGCATGTTTTTCCAGTTCATGGGATTGTGCACTGCTTTGCACCAAATTCCTTCCCTGCACCAAATGACACCAAAGGCATCTTGTGCAACAAGACAATCATCAGTAACAAGTTGTCTTGAAATATGTTGAACAATGGACTCAACCATCAACATAGAAAATGTGTACACAACCAACAGAAGTCGACAAAACATGTGCACCACAATCGACACAAGTCAACAACATAAGTGGCACAATCGACACAATTCGATGAAACATGTGACACAATCGACAATGTAAAAGTGTGCTCACAAGCGACACTAGTCGACCAACAACAAGATACATTTACAAATACCTATGCATGTATCATGTACAATGAACTATATACAGTTCGACAAATACACCTACAACATCTATGTACAGGTGTAACTTCAACTCTTCTTTTGCAAAGACCAACAGGTACATCAACCCAATAAAAACACATATGGGTGACAAGAGCTGAAAAGAAAAACATTGCTGCAAAACTAGTGAGTATCATACTCATATTTTACCATCCTGCAACTTGCATTCCCTTAACAAAGAAATGCATTCAATCAAAATACATGCAACTTTAACTGGATAAGAATTCTAACCATTTCTTACCAATCCATTTCAAAGGTGCTTCCTTTAACTGCACATCGATATCAACATGTGTATCATCCTGACACATATCAATGATAGAAACTTCCTTCCCATTCTTGTCATACTCTTTCTCCCATTTCTTCAACTTTCATGGAAGCATTGTTGGATTCAGAGTCCAACACCTTTCAGCAATATGTCCATGCTTATGGCAATAAGTGCAACACATGTTCATCTTCTTGATAGCATGATTTGCATTGTTCAATGGAACTTTGGCTTCTTGCCTCCTTTCCTTCAAAAGTTTCCTGTACGTTGCCATTCTTTTCCAACATCTAGAAACACTATGGTTAACCAAACCACAAAAATAACATGCAATTCTTTTCCAATGCTTGTGTGGAAATTTACCATGCTTTACATGATCAAAGGAAATATAATTGAAATCAGATTTATACCTTTGTCTTTCACCTTCATTACCTTCATGAGGAGGTGAAACAAATGAAGAAGAAGCTCCTTTTGGAACACTATCAATCCCTTCAATGGTTTTAGAGCTTTCACAATTCTCTTGTCCAAGTGCATGCTTATGCACACCTTCTTCTTGCAAGGTATGTTTCAAACTATTGCATTCCCCAAGAATACAATCTTTACCAACTTGAGGTAGGGAACTTGAAATGAAACTCCTTCTAGGAACTGTTTCAATTTCCTTCATGGCTACTTTGGAACTTTCTCCATAAGATTTTCCATAACCAAGACCCAAATTCTTAGGCCTTACCTCAACCATTATTGGCTCAACTATACCCTGTGCATGTTTGCCCAATCCTTTTCCCTCATATCCCATTTTGGACATCAACTTGGACCCTATGCCTCTGGTATGTTTCTCAAAAGAACCAACACACTTTTCAATTGAGGAAATCGAAGACAAGTTTGAATGATTTACCTCATCCTCAAGCATTTTCTTGGACAAAGCTTCTTGAGCTTGAAGGAGTCGTTTCTCCATGTCATGCAGTCTTTGGAGAATTATTTCCTTCTCATCCTTCATACCAACAATTATGCATGAAGCTTAACACTTTCTCTTTGATCCTCAATGAGAATCTACACCATATCCTTCACCTTAATGAACTCATTCTTCATGTCATCATTGAAGAATTTTGTGAAGGAGGAAACTTCACTTGTGGAAGAAGTTGACATGATGTAAATGGTAAATTAAACAAAAGAAACTTCCAAATAAGAGCTCTCAAAGCTTTCAATCAAATGACAAGCTTTAACCAAATGTCAAACAAAAAACCCCTTCTTATTCAAGCAACCATTTGCAACAAATAAAACAGTCAATCTCTTAAACTGCTTTAACACCTTTTGCACAAACAAATGCTCAACCCGAGCTCTGATACCATCTTGATCTGAAAATGGAACGTACTTGTTTAAGGGTGCAAGGTATCCATTTCCCATAATTGCAAATGTGAGTTATACACTCCAAGTGACCTCTGTAAATGTGAAAATTTCTTATTTCTTATACAGAGATCGAATTTAGGGGCATTCACTAGACATGTCACCTCTTCCATTAGATTTAGAAGGTCAAAAATAGTAGACATAGGCTTTTGAATCACCAAAAATGGATGAACATAGCCCCCAAACAGCTCAAGGACTGAAATGGCCCTGGTGGCCCTGAAAGCTTCCCTGAAGCTAAACAGTGAGAAGAATGCCTCAACAGGCAAAATGAGCTGTAGAAATGGATTTAGAATGCTGAAAACCTTCAGGAATGACCTTCGTTCCACATTCACTAGCTGCACAATTCCCAATGCAGCTCCCAAACTGATTTGGCTCTAGTGGCTCCTGGAACTTCCAAAAAGCAAAAACACCTGCAAATGACCTTAGATGGCTATGAAACCTGTGCCAATGGCTTCAGAAGATCAAAGAGACCCAAAATAAAAATAAAAAATCATCCAAAAAGGACTTTCCTAGCCATAGTTATGGCTCATTAAAGTTTCTCCAGTCTGCCCTAGAAAAACTCCAGATAAAACTGGCTAACTGCTAGATAACCTCGCTAAATTTGGCAATTCCGCCAAATTTAATGTTAGTTAACGGCCAGTAAATCCCACATGTGACCGAAAATCTCGGGCTGGTTGTTTGCATTGGAGTTCGTGCCGACGGTTAAGGGTTTAAAGCCCATGGTTCAATGACAGAGGTCACATGTATGGGGGGGCTGGCCACCTTCGTGTCCTGCCCAACAAACTAGAAACTCTAAATTTAATTTTTTCTGCCAACCTAATAAGTTCAACCCCTGTGGCATGTTGGTAAGGCATGACATTTGGAGACATGAGGTCTTAAGTTCAAACCACAGATCCAACCCAATATTTTGGAAATGCGCCCACCTAATGCTGATGTCACCTTGGGCACGTGGTAGTTTCTGATTCGCTGCCCAAAAAAAATGTTCCTTGGAATATTCCAAGGAATATTCTATGGAATATTCTTTTTTAAATTTTTTTGAAAAAATTCAAAAACTAAGAGTCATTGGGAAATTTTGTTTTTGGCATAACTTCTGCATACGAAGACCATTTTTCGAACCGTTCACAGCACCGGAATTAGGAGGGTGAGCTCTGTCCAGTCGTTTAGGTTTGAACTAGTTATGATCACTTTAATTTTTGACCATTTTACGACACTTGGTCCTGAGCCCCTGATCATTCCTTAAGGTAATATGGGAGGTTTAGTCATGTCATGGTAGCCCCTCAGCTTATATTTACCCTGTGAAAGCCAGTGAAAGTGGGTAGATATGAGAGGAGGCATGTTATAGAAAGGACATGCCATGAACAAATTCATAACACTTTCCCCATTATTTTGACATAACAAACACTAATCGAGTCCAAGCATGAACCCTCTTTGGATAACGTCCCAGGTGGGAACCTTCTTCATTAGAAGAACATGTTGGTCTTTTTCTAAAAACACAGATGCAATATTTACCTTTTATAAAGATGCCACTTGGTGTATATCAAAGTATTTCTCCATCTTAAATACAAGTTACATGATCATTACCATCAAATTTCCTCATATCATTCTTCATAATGTAGTAGTTCCTTGGTGTTGAATTGAAGCCCTCACGATGTGGATCTTGGAATGAAAACTCATGATTATGGTAGTGTGATTTAATTTTTTTTCTCTCCACTTTTGATAGCATACTCCCTATATGAGAATGATTCTCAACAACATGCTTCTCCTTATGTTCACAATTTCTTTGGATCTCTAGATCCCTTTTAGGAACCCTCTCCAAGAGAATATTTTCCATGGAAATCATGGATTTTTCTATTTATTTCTTATTTTCATTCTTCTCCACTTCTATTCCTTCCTTATTTTCTTACATATTCTTTCCCATTTCTCTTTTAAGGTTTTCTTGAGAACCTGAAAAATCCACCTTTTTCAACATACTAGCATCCATTTCATTAGCCTTCTTCTCTAATTGAGCTACCTAAATTCTAGTTCTCCACTTTCTTCATGATTCAAGGACAAACCTTTACTAGATTTAGTTAGTGTAGTAGCTTTGTTTGGAGGCATGTTGGAAAATAACAATAGCCCCCCTCTTTATTACAACAACAAAAATGGGATCTTCTAATGAATAGTTAGGTCACTAGTAAGTTATGTACCTTAATTTGGATAATATCAACATGGCTGAAGCTATATATATAATTATATAATAAATATATAATAATATTATATATATATATAGATATAAATAATATAATATAATTTGTGCACTTGTCGGAACATACATTAATATTTATGCACTACACTACTACTTATTTATGATGTAGCAATACAATTATTTATATTTTTAACACACATACACACACATATTTATTTTTACTATTTAAAAATAAATACAGATATTTTGATATCTAATCATTTCATCATTTAAATGAATATATATTAATTTTGGATTGGACATGTTCAATCATGTATCACCTACATATCAATCAGTCAATTCACATAAAGCTCCGCATAGATCGAATAATGGTGGGGAGGCGAGGGTTTATGTGGTTTTGAACATGCTCTAGATCAACGCACAGCCAAAGGACCCTGACCCCTCTCCCCCCTCCCATCACTCATGCTCACCTCTACTAAAGATCCCATGAATAACTTGCACATTTAGGAAGAAGAATTGGATATTACATATTATCTCCTCAAGGGACTCCAAATCTAGAGATCACCACCTCCGTCATCATCACAAAGCATGGACTTGGTCTCGCATTTACTCTCTGAGAAATTAGGCTAGAGCCTTTAGATGGACATTGCAAGGAATAAAGGTGGGGTGAGGAAGGATGTACATCCTTCGCCTACCATGCCACCCTCTCAAATCACATTGAACCCTCCCCATAATCCATGTGCTCCATTGTTTTGTGCTTCCAACCCTCCTAGCTATGACTGTCAACCTATGAAGCTCATCTCCCCTTGATCATCATTAGATGCCTATGTCTTTCACTGAACACTCTCCTTTACCAAAAATACTCCATCCCATATCCTGGTTTACTCATTAGGTTTCTAACCCTGAATATGGTCAATGGAGGTGATCAAAACCCTAGGTCTCTAGTTCTCTCACCTTCACCTGTCAAGAAGAAAATGTGATAGTAGAAAATATGCATAAAATGAAAGGTTGAGTAATAAAGTATTAGGGAAGGACATTTAGCTAAATGAGATCCTTAACATGGAGAAGGAAGAATTTGTCATATTTTTTTCCAGTATAAGTAGGTTTAGGGTGGTCCTTTGACATTGGATAGAATAAAATGTTTGGCCTCTTCTTGGATATGCTTTGAAATGCTTGATTTTGGAAAAGGGTTGTATGGTATGGCTGACAAAGGAAGAGGAGAATGCTTAGAATATTTTGGATGGAGGATTTTTTTGGGGCTCTTAGGCACTCTATCTAAAGCCATATATAGCTAATTTCCTTATTAGGTCGAAGAAATAGGCTTTAATTCCTATCTAAGTTTCACTCCATAAGCTTCAACTCATTTTTTGGTCAACGAACATCTTTAAAGAGATACGTAACACTCTTAGGTTTTTTTGTGAAGTGGGTTTCTCTTTCTTGAATACAGTTTATATGGGGATGGAAGAGATTTTGTAGGCTTGAACCTCTCCAAGGGTCTCTCTGCTTCTATATCTGTCATCCCTATATCCCTCAAACATTAGAAGAGATTGTATTATGAAGCGGTCTTATATAAATGCACCTATTGTCATTCCCACAGTAATCTCAACAAATATTGTTCCCTTGGAAAATCCACAAAATACTATATAAGGAAGGGTGCTTTGTTCATGGTCTCACCCCTACCATCGTTGAATGAACATGGTCCTCCTACTTCCTCTCCTACAAAGCGATCACCTATAACTAAGGATGGAAAGGATTCCCCCCAGTTAGAGCCCTCCCCTAAAATGACTACCCACCATTCCTCTACTAAATTTGAACCAAGGTTTCAAGTATATTCGACTATAGAGGGCCAACCCTCAAAATGTACAGTCCTAGTTTTGGCATCTACTTCTTTGTCTGAATTTTATTCTGGTTTGAAGCCTTATAGTTATTTGGTTTATGTTTCATCTCCCCTCCAATATTATTTATTTTATGAATTTTTAAATTTTGGTTCTCCCTATCCCTCACCCTATTCTCCCCTCTTCTTCTCCCCCTTCTTTTCCCCCTAATTTCTCAATCACCTTTGTCTCATTCCTTTCCCCCACTACTTCATCTCTCACATTTGACCCTACTTCTCACCCCTCTAGTTATAATCTACACTCCTATGCATGCCCCCAGAATAAAATCACCTTGGAATCCTCAGATTCCTTTCATCCTAACCCTAGAGGTAGTTTTGGATCCTCACATGGGGTCCCTAAGAAAAGCTTTGGTTGATGTCGAAAACCCTCACTCTCTATTTCCCAACACCTATTGCAGTCTCAAATTAAATCTAGAAAATAGAATTCTATTATATGGGCCCCTATAGATTGTGGTCATGCTCACTCTTACAAATGAAATTTATTTCCTTAAATACAAGGGGTTAGCCAACCCCTCCAAGAAACTGGCTTGTCAATGTCTACCCAACTTACACTCTCCTAAAATCCTATTTCTTCAAGATATAATGGTTTATGCAAAAAAAAACAATATCAACCCTAAAATCCTTTCTCCCCTCTTGGGAATTTCTTATTGTAGATGTGTCAAGAAGACCAAGAGGTATTTTTATTGAATGGAACACCAAATGTATTTTCCTTTCTTTTTCCCCATCCATTAGATCTAGACTTGTTACTGAAATTTTCTGTATAGAACTAGAAAAGTTCCTCCTTTGTATATATGTTTACATGCCTTTTGTAGAAAAACAAGAATATCGGTCAAGTTTTTCAAGTCTCCTTATTATAGACTTTGGAAATTTCATTTTGGGCAGTGGATCTAAATTTCTCCTTGGGAGTAGCTAAAATATGGTGTCCCTATGCTAGAATTGACCCCTTTTAAAATTTCTTCATAAACTTGACTAAGTAGTTGGGGTTATGTGATATTTTACCTACTAAGAGCTTACCCACTTGGACTAATAACAAATCAGGTTCTGAGCACATCGTAAAAAAGCTAGATTGTTTCATAATATTAGAAGCCTTACTAGATTTTTGGCTCCATTTTGGTCAAATCTCCATTGTTAGAGGGGATTCAATTAACTCTTCCATTCTTCTTATAGCAGCCCTTTAATCTTAATCACTCCTAGATGGAACATTCTTCCATAATTAATGCCCTAAAATCCTCCTAGATCTTCCTTTCTTTATCCTCCTCCAAATACCCTCATACAATTTCATTAAGATCTCAAATTGCTAAAGGATATAATCATAAACTAGGTTAAGGAAAAAAAAATAGAGGAAAATAATCCCCTTTTTTATATTGAAACTAGAACTAACCTCTTCCATGAGAAAATCTCCTTTGCAATTTTTTCCTTGGAAAGAAAATTTGAGATTAAAGAGTTGAAGGAAAAAAAGAAAACATAACTTCTAGAAAATGAGAGGGAATGGAGAATTAAGAGTAGAGAAATCTAGCTAAAATAGGGGGACAAAAACACAAAATATTTCTAAAAAATTTCAGATCAAAGGAAATCCCTCAACATGATCTGGGATATTAAAAAATCAAATGGCTCCTTTACAACCTCTTTTAAGGATATTTCAAAAGAGGGTTGAAACTACTTTAGAGGCATCTTCTCCTCCCCCTAGAGAACCTATATACATCATATTATGAAGGTGGTTAGCCTTATTTATAGCTTTATTGATCAAGAGGGAAACTCATCTCTAATGGAAAAGGTTACAAAGGAATAACTCTCCAATTTCCTTCATAGCTTATATAAAGGGAAATGTCTTGGTACAAAAGGTTTTCCTATTGAATTTTACCTCGAATGTTTTGATTTCATTGTTGATAACCTCCTCTTTGTTTTTGAATACCCACAATCCTTATGGAAGATCCTTGCTCCTTTAAACTCCACCTTCATTTCCCTCATTCCAAAATCAAATTCACCCTCCTCCTTTGATCTCTTTCACCCTATGTCCCTAGAAATTCAATTTACAAGATAATTTCCAAGCTTATTTCCATTCAACTAAAAGCTTTTTGGTTTGACCACATATCAAAGGATATATTTGGGTTTCTAAAATATTTCCAAATCCATGAAGCAACCCAACTTGACTAAGAAGGTCTACACTCCATTCATACGAAAAATCAAAGAGCAGTCTTTTACAAGGTTGATCTCTCAAAAGCCTTTGATAGGGAAAATTGCATCTATCTTAGGATGTTGCTACTACACCTATGGTTTTGACACTCCTTTGTCATATGGATCATGAATTACATAATAATAGCCTCCTTTTACCTCTTAATATGTGGTGCAACAACTCTTTTTTTCAATGCTAAAGGGGGCTCATGACAGGGTTGTACTCTTTCTCCTCTTCTCTTTTTTCTAATAATGGAAGGTCTAAGCAGATTAATCTCAAATGTTAAGTCAAGAGGATGTTTTAAAGGAATATATATCTCACATGGATGTCACCTCTCACATTTACTTTTTGTGGATAATATATTAATTTTATCTCAAAGGAAATTATTGCATCTGCTCAATCTAAAAGAGATATTGACAGCCTTCACTGAAGCACCTGGCACTAAAATAAATTATGAAAAATACTCCATTTATGGATGGAAGATCCATGATGGAATAAAATCCTCTATGGAGGATCTCTTCTCCACTCTCCTCAACCTTCTAAACTCTAGGTTCAAATATATGGGCTTCATCCTCAAGCTAGTGAAATATCTCAAAGCTTACTCATGTTGGCTCTTGGAAAAAAGGGAAGAAAGGATATGAATCTCGTGCAATAAATGGCTTTTTAGAGTAGGGTGTTTGGTTCTATGAAAATTAGTACTGATTGTCGTTCCCGTATTTTTAGTCCTCCCTATTTTAGATACCATTGGGAATCCTTTAGCAAATGAAAACTAAGAAAGGAAGCCAACAAAACTTTTTCTCTTACGACATGGAAGTCCATTGCCATTCCAAAAGATTATAGAAGGTGGGGCTTAAAAAACCTTTTCTCGTTCTCAAAATTTTGGCTACAAAAGGGGTGTGGAATATCATAGACAGAGAAGGATTATGGGCTTTTGTCACTCAACACAAATATATTAACTGAAAATCCACATAAGAGCGGATCAAATCCACTCACAAATATACCAAAAATGGATCAACCATTTTGAAAACTATAATAAAAACCCTCCCTATAATCAAAGAATGCCTATTCTAGAAATTTGGAAATGGCTTTCATATCAAAATAGATAGGGATAATTGGATTGGCAGCCAAAAAAGGCATAAATTATTGGACCCTCTTACAAATGTCCTCAATGAAGAATGATGGTTCATTTTAAATTAGATAGTCAAAGGTTCGACGCTCTTTTGGAATCAAGAATGAGCCTCATCAATAGAGCTCGTTGAAGGAGAATTTGTTGAATATTAGTCAACATATATTCAAGCTTTAAAATTCACTTATGTCTCTATTTATAACCTTGAAGACAGTGTAATTTGGACCCATAATTCCAGGGGGATCTACACACCAAAGTTTGGATACATGACCTTAACATGTTCGCATGCCCCATTTGACCTCACTTGGTGGAGGAAAAAACTATGGAAACTAAATTTCCCTCCCAAATATATCTTGTTCATGTGGCTTCTACTAAAAAACAAGGTACCTACTCAGGACAATTTACAGAAAAGGGATTTTCAAGGACCTAGTATTTGTCTTTTATGTAGAGTATAATTTGAAACTATCTCACACCTCTTCATTCATTTCCCATTCTCCAAAGAAGTACAAAAGGAAATCTAACATTTGGAAAACCAAATTTTTCATGGGATACTTTATAAAGGAAAACCTCAAAATATGGATGCAAAACAATGTTTCTTCAAAAGATAAGACTAAAAATAGATCACAAAATATTTGAAGGCAAAAGCCCATTGCCTTTTAGAGCAACCATAAACAACTTATCCATGGCAAGCGACAACAAACTACTCCCAAGAAATATGAACTAGTTCCACTTTCAAAAAATATTCACGTGGCATGGGGATGATTTCGACTGCTACCAATATAACCTGTAAGTGAACCACGACGCCTCAAGCACATGGTCCACAAGTAAACATGAGATATTTGGGAATGTTTTCTTGGAATGTCCTCTCATAGAAAAGGCATCTCCATTCTGGCTCTCCATGTTTTTCCATCTCATCTCCTCTAAAAACAAGGATGAGAATATTTCATCAAATTTTAATGTAGTTTCATTACTCCTATTGAAACAACCAAACGATCCCATGAATATGGTAGAGAACATAACATGATACTACATTATCTTCATCTAAAATTTTAATATCAAAAGATAACAACTTATTTACCATAGTATTGAAGGAATTCAAATGCTTTGTCACCGAGTCTCCATCCTCCATCCTTTTATTATATAACTTCTTCTGAAGGAAAAATTTGTTTTACCATGAACATAGACTGATACAAATCTCATAACTAATCCTACAAATTTGTGTTGTAGCCTCTCTTGGAACATTTAGTAATATTGCATCTGAGACACACTACCATATTGTGCTATTTGCCTTTTGATCCAACTTGTTCCAGTCTTTTATCATCATTTCCATTGGTTTAGTACATAGATCCATAGTGATATATTCATCTTTATCCACCAACAGATCATCCATCTTCAGCTTAAAACATTTTTCATTGAATTTCACAATCTCTCTCTTTGCACTATTCACTATTTCCTTTCACCACAAGAGTTTATCTTGCAAATCTCCCAATGAAACAATCTCTACCACATTCCCGAGAAAAAACCCTTAGCCACAAAGGCATCCTCTTGAAGCCAAAATTTCTTTGATTTCAAATGTAGGTTTTAACCCTGTACAGATAAAACCTGCAAACCAATTTGTAAGACTAACAAAATAGATACAATGGTGGTCAAATAAAATATATATAGATATTTTTCTCCTGGAAGCCAAAACCAATAAATTGAGATTGATTTTCCATTATATTCCTTTACAACATTAGAATAAATTATATACATGACATTACATTCATAAAACCCCCAATCCATTAACCTTGGATTAGAATATAACCTTAGTTCCTTTGATCAGACCTACAAAATTGTGGAAAAAACCACCATGCACCTGAAAATTGCGAACAACGAAAATCGCTTGCCATAAACTACCGAAAGTAGACATAAAAAATTACCTAAAAAAATTTGGGGCACGAACCCAAAACTTGTATAAGGGGGCTACCATCACCCCTATGACCCCCCACTACACCCAGTGCATACATATCGCACATGGGGATAATCATGAAAATAATATAATGCATACTCAAATACCCATTTGGATTGAAATCATGGGACTAATAGATGAATACCTGCCCTCCCCCATATTAAACTTAATATTATTGCACTTCCCTGAACAATTTATGGTACCTCCATCTACAATCATCGCTTGAAATCATGGTGTTATATATACAAAGCAATTAAGAAGTTTTCCAAATTTGTAATTAATGAAGTTATGGGTACTACTTGAATAAATTAATATAGTTACCCTTTTCCTTTTGATATATCCTTGTATATTTAGGTTTTGTGGAGTACTGATATAGGCCAATTAATGTCAAGAAATTGTTAGAGTAGTCTCTTCTAGATCTAGATCATGTGAAGTTTCCACTTCTTAATCTTATTCATCTTCATGGTCTATGTAGAATTATTTCTTCTCATTGTATTTATGACCTTTACTATACTTGTTGTCATAGCTAAAGCAAGTTCCCTTTTTTTTTTTTTTTCATCCATTTGTTGAGGATTCAGTGTTTTAAATTTATGAAAGGGAGCATGATTTTCTATGTAGTTATTAGAGACCAATTTTCTAGAGGCCATATTTTTATTTTCGACTTTCCTTGCCATACTAAAGGAATTCTCTAAAGATTTAGGTTCAAAGAGACACACCTCATGTTGGATCCTTTCCTTTAAAGTTCCCATAAATAGGTCTAACAGGTTATCCTTTGAAATATTTTTTACTATGAGTATCAACTTTTGGAATTGTTGAATGTGCTCTGTAACTAGAGCTTTTTGTCAAATATTAAACAATTAACTAAAGAATGTGTTGCTCTTAATATCCCCATATTGTCTTATCAATTCCTCTATAAAAATGGACCAAGATATAACATAATCCATTTTCCTTTCATAAAGCCATTGATACCATACATGTTGGTCTTGTTCTTTTTTTTCCAAAGAAAAAGGATTGTAAGTTCATTCACATTAAAATGATTGAATTTACATTTTTCATATACACTTCATGAGTGTATTCATATAAAACTTTGAAAATAACAACATTTCAATCAGGAGCTCACTTGGGGGAAAGCCTGACAAAAAATATTATACATTTTGACATCATCAGACATAAAGGTTTACATTTCCATCCATAAGTAAAAACATGAGGATACTGGTAGAAAAAATGATGAACATCCACAATTGTTATATAGAATTTACACCTACGGATAAGTATATCTTCCCTAAGTGGGTAGTTACACTTAGAAAAACTGAAGTAAAGATGTTTATCCTTTTCCTACAATAAAAAGATAAGGTAAAAGAACCTACTTGTGATCCTTCACTTCCTTTGATCTCGTTTGAGTTGCTCCCATCGCTCTCACTCAAACTGAATTTGCTTAACTAGTACCTGCCAACATAAACAGAAGATGACAACAATCAAAGCATATGATCTATTTATTGTAAAAAAATGGAATCGACAACATTTTAACATACATTCATCATAGATATAGACAAAAGTATTGGAAAAGGAACGAACAACTTTATTGATTGATAGAAGGATAAGTTACACCCAATGTGGTTTGATCTCATGTCACTCATCTAGCTTAGTCCAAGCCCTCATCACACCAATAACAACATCAATCCAGTATGATAACATTACTTTGACAATGATTTCAAGTATCTAAACGAACAATATTTCTCTATAATATCAAAGTCCTTTGGCTTTATGATGGGAGGCCAATTTATAAATGAAGGCAAGTGGCTTTTTCATTAATATGGCATTGAATGGTTTTCCATAATTGGATGATTAGTTTCCATGTTCAAAGGGATGAGAGGATAGAGGATTAGGTGATCTAAGGCTATCCTAAGTTGAGCTCAACTTGATAGGATAGGAGTTGGGTTCCTTCTAGAAGGCTCTAAAAATGAGGAATATACTCAGGATCCAATGAACATTTTGAGGATTCTCGCCCATCGCAAGCTTGAGTGGGCTTAGATGCTCTACAATGCAGCCTTCAATGGAGCTACTTGCTCTCCAGAGCACTTACCCCTGACCAGGGTTATGCTACGCTGGTGACCCAAGGAAGCACTTCAACATGGTTTGAAGTCAGGAAACTCTCATGGATGAAAGCACTCAATGAGGTGGCATGTCTAGGGCATGTAGAAAATGAATTAGGGTTTGATAGACCATTTTTACACTGATCTAATCATCAGGAGTGATATGCCCAAATAGACCTGTAACAGTTGCCCCCTAAAGCATGAAGTCAAAAATGATAATGTTGAGTGATATGCTTTATGATGTGATGAGGAGGATCTGAAGCAGACGGTGACCTGCATCAATTACAATACATAATATCATGATATCTTTGAATTTTCATGAATTGTTGAGGGAAGGCATACCCATGCTTAGCATATAAACTTTTCATTACATGTACATAATTCAGATAGTCGTCTATAGATATAGGTCGATGAGAAGATGACTATCTATGTAAAGCCATCGTACATATGATTTAGTACTCTCTTGAAATCGCAACCTAGATGGATGAAACTAGATCCGGGGTCCTCTATCTCATCCAATCGTTTTCTCAAGTACTAGTCTAACCATGTGAAAATGTGATTTGAAGTCGAAAATGGGAAGACACCGTCTAATTACCAACTAATGATGTAAGTTGTTAACAGACGCGAGAGAAATCACCAATAATGATAATTATTCTCAATGTACTACAATACATTATGCATGGTGGGAATAGATGTTTTGATGTTGAACACCAGACAAAGTCTTTTGGTCGAAGGTCTGTGGTGTCAACTAGTCGCTGAAAGTGAGAAACTTGATATTGATGTATACAAGCCTCAAGGTACTGGAAGGGTGTTTCTAAGTCAACTTCCTGGATAATGTTCTGATGTTGACCAGAAGCAAATCGTTGAGAGATATATCCCTTTCCCATCATGTTTAAAATGTCTATCCATTCATCTCTAATGGCTTTCAATAGAAGGGCTTTCAAGGTTTCCTCATCTAGATTACTCATTTTTGCTCTCTTTAAGTTGTATTCAAATCTTTCAAGTCCTCCAAGTTTTCATCTTCTTTTTGCATCATCTTGAATACCTCATCCTTATGATTGGTGGGCATGCAATAGTCTAGGTATCTATCCAAAAATGTTTGTTTCATATCATTCCAAGTACTAATAGACTGAGTGGCTCATCCCATGAACCATTTCAAAGAAGCTCCTTTCAATGTTGAAGGAAACAGTTTGAGTTTTTGAGAGTCTTCCATATAATCATAGGTTCGTCACAAGACTTCAAACTCAAAGAGAAATGTTTCGGGATCCTCACTTCTCAACCCATGAAAGTTTGGGAGGACAGATGGTGAAATTTGTTTCATTGTTGTATGAGTTTCCTCATCGGCTATAGGGAATCCAAATGATTTATCTCCATCCCTATATCCCCCATTGTTACATCTACCTCCTCCATTGTTTCCTCCTCCTCTACCTCTACCCCCTCCTCCAAATCCATCTACTACTTCCTCTATCATGATAGTTTCTTTAGAGTCCTCAGAGTCCTCTGGTTCTTCTACTAATGGCGAACGACGAAGAATTTCTCCCTCCTCTTCTCCAGGTGATTCTACTTCTTTGATTACAATGTGTTCTCCTATAGAAGTGAAGAAAGGTTCTTCTTCTAGGTCAAATTTGATGGGTAATGTGGGAGAGTCTCCTAATTCAGCTACTGCCCCTTGAATTCCAGGAATCCTAAGGCTAGGAGTGTGAGTTGGAGATGGTGGAGGTGCATCTTGTCTATTTCTTGAAGTAGATGGAGTTGTTAAAATAGAATCTCTTGCCCTATGCATGTCATTTTTTTTATATTTTTATCTTCAAGTGGGGCTAATAATCCTATTTCTTATCTTCCAGATCACTCTAGGTGCAAGAAGAGAGCATACTCAAGAAATTATTGAACCAATAACTCTCTTTTCTGATCCTCCAGATCACACTAGGTGCAGGAGGAGAGCATACTTTGAGAAGTTATCAATTTTTCCCTTCTTTGAATTTTTTTTTTTTTTTTTTTTTTAAGAAATTGGCTACCTAGTTACACTTCCCCAGCAACGGCACCAAAATGTTTGGTCAATTTATAGTGTCTTAAATTGCTATATTAATTGTCAATCCGGGAGTCGTAAACTGTTGAAGTGAGGCACACTATATGTGCAAGATAACTTGTTTCTTACTTTTTGTCGTTTTTTATTTTTATCTTGTTTTTGGGTTTATCTCTGTTGATTTCCTAATGTGAGATGGAAATTCTAAAAGGCGAGCATGGATATAAATGTTCAAGGCAATGATGTCCTTTAAAATGATTTCCAAAACTTCAAACTTTTCAAAAAGGTTTTTAAAACATGCAATGATGAAATTAATTCCTAAAAGAGAATGAAAATGTGCCACTATTCTAATCAAACAAACAGTGAAATATTGATCATGAAACTATTATCCTTGTTGCTTTCTAAATACAAAAGAAACTGTACTCAAAGAAATCCAAAAATTTCAAGCAAAGTAAAGCGAAAATCAAGTTACATCAACTCATATTCTGACCCTTCACCATTCGTCACGCTATGGCTTTCGGAAGTAATCATAAACAACTTGAGCAATCTGATATCTAATTTGCAGAAAAATAAACTAATATCAAATCACACACTCATACTTCAATCCCTCACCATTAGCCTCACTATGGCTTTCGGAGGTAACTGAAAATGACATGAGCAATTCAATATCTAACCTAACTACTAAAGCAAATGAACAAAACTGAAATAAATAAACAGTGTTGGAATTAAAAACTAAGAAAAATAAATCAGCAGAAAGACAAGACTGATTCCATGTCATTAGTCATTTTATAACTATGTGCAAATGTTCGGGCTGCCTACTGTAATTTGGAACAAAGGCACTAATTAATTGACAACAGTATAAAGCATGCAAATTATGGACAGAAACAAAACGTTAATACCATAAGAAATGCAATATATACATGTGAATAATTATGGCATAATGAACGTAAGGAAATAAAGCATGAAACTATAGAGCAATAAACAAAACCTCGGCGTGTGCAGGGGCCCTTTGCACAACCTTGGGCAACAACTATCAACCACGAATTATGCTTATGAACAGAGTCTTCTCATGTATTCAAAACGCAGTCATAAAATGAAACAGTGTCACGGCACAGTGGGCTCATTAATAATCAACAGTACATCCAAAAAGCTAACTATTATGCTTATGGAAATGCATTATGTATAAGCAGAAAGCTACATAACCAATCTCCTAAGAACTGTGCTGACAGAGGACACGTGAATGACAATGCCCACGGATTTAGCATCATGGTTGCCGTGATGATTAAATCTATTGAGGGTGGTTGTTGGATTCAGATTATGGAGCAGTCTACAGGTGTTGATATGTCCCCAGAGATCTAGGAACGGCCACGCAAGTATTCACGTGTTGAAAAACAGAGTCCTGTTATCATAGAACTCTCCTGTTGACCACCACTTGACCACCTTTGACCACGGCCTTCTTTGATGAATTCGACTAAGCCAATAGGACTTGGTCCATGTCCATGTCATTTCCAACTTGCCCATGTGGCTCGATTTGGCTGAAGACACCTGCAATATAGACTTTAACAAAAAGGGTTGCGGAAACTTGAAGCAGCTGCGAAAAGTGACAGGATTCCGCACCTCAATGAGCAAAAATCTATTTTCGAACAGAAGACACAAAACATAGTTAAAAACCACTTTTATGAATAATATGCAATGATATTGATAGCTGAGGAGGTCTAGGTGAATGGAAAGAAGCTAGAAAAATATGTGGGAAAGATGCAAGTTCAAGGTTCAACATACCCCCACTGTGAGGGTGTTGCCTGTCCCCATGCAACCAAAATTTAAACTATCCTCCCTTCAAATCATGTGCTCTGAGGCTTTTGCCAATTCATCTAGGCCTCTTCCTCTCTTTCTTGGTGCTGCTAGCATCCTGGGCTTCTTCATCAAGCATCTGAATTTGAGATTAATCAGTCCTCTACTTATCCTCCTGCACTTCTTCTTCAATTTTCTATTATTTTTCTGCCATTGTCCCAGATGTAGCATAGTATTATCATGAATGATCTTGTCCAGTGCGCTTTGTTCCTTTAATCTTAATTTTCATGTTTAATGTGTCTATTGAGGACTTCTAACTCAAAAATTTCCTGCTTCAATGATTGGATTTGAATGTCCTATGCTGAATGAGGCTAGATGGATGAAGTGCTTGGACCTGTGGCTCTCTTTTCCAAGTTTTCTATATAGTCATACATCTCCTGTTGATTTTGGTCTATCTTGGGTGAAATTTTCCTTGGGCTGTCCCCAAAGTCCTGTTTAGGAGGACTGATTTCAAAGTCTGGCCGAGAAGGACTTATGTCAACATCTGGAGGACTGGTTTCAATATTTGGCTGCTGAAAATGAGGTGAGCTACGGCCAGTTGGAGGTTTCTCCGGTGTTTCCCCACCTAAGTCAATAAAGTGCGGTCCTTTTGTTTGTGTTTTCCTCCACTTTCCTTTAAGCCTATTGCTTCTTCTTAAATGTTGGGGGCTAGTGCTCTCTTCTTCCATACTCTATTTTCCTTTTTCTTTTTCCTTGGCTACAACTGATTGTTTCTTAAGGTTCACTAGTCTTTCAGACAATACCTAATGGTCTTCTTCTAGGGAAGGTTCTGGTGATTGGTAAACATCCTCTATGTTTCTTTTTCCTTTCAATTTTATTTTCTTTTTATCCTTGGTTCTTTTCTCCCTTTTTTCAGGCAGCTTATCTTCTTGATTAATTTCTTTAGGAGTATCTTTAATTCTCACATTAGCTTCCTTTTTCCTACTCCTTTTTGCTA
>APFE030359624.1:0-25786 GCA_000404065.3 Pinus taeda
GGTTTGTGAGATCATCTCACAATATTGGTAACATGCTTGGCGCCGAAAACAATCCATTGCAAGCGGGCAAGCTTGCATTTGAGCCAAAGAGGTAGGCTCCTCCCTAACATGCTGTCCACTCTTGCCACTGCTGTGATGTCTTTGTGGCACATTGACCTCCGGTGTAGAGTCACTTTCATATTCCTGCTCATATTCGGACTCGGTGTCTGACATGTTCTCTAAAAACAAGGTGGCCGGAATATATATATTTGCTGATATAAAACTGTGTGCCAAAAGCTGACTGTTGACCTTTTGTTTCTTTATGAAAATGCTGAGAATTTGGGTGTGAAGGAAGGTGATTTGAGCGGCTTCTTGATGAATTTATAGTCCCAAACCCTATGTGCCGCGCGCTTTACCCAACGCGCCGCGCGCCTATGCTGATGTGCAGCGCGCCTTTGGAATTGACGAACAACGCACAAATTTGCCTCAGACTTGCAAAATCACTCTCCAATGATACTCTTTGTTCTCAAAACGTGTAATGGGTTGGAAATGAGGAGAATTCACTTGATATAGCATCCATTTTGATTTTTGCTCAATGTGAACCCATTTTTCTTATGTTTGGTTGTTGACACTTTTTCAAAATTAATAGGCTCTGACCTTTTTGGTTTCCTTCATAAAATAAGTTGAAATGATGAGTTTCTCTGATAATTTTTTGCAGGTATAGCTCTGATATGCTTAAGGAAAGGAGACCAGGGTTGCACTTGAACATTTGAAGAACTGAAAATTTTGACAATTTTTTCAAAAATAAGGTGGCGACTTGCCTTCAAAATGGAGTTTTGAAGAGAAGTCCTTATTCAGCTGTACAACGGTGACAATTATTGAAATGATGATTTATCAAAGGCATCCCTCTGAGCTGCTGGTCTTCTAAGACTTTTCAGGACTAAATTAACTCAAACCCTAGACCTAGACTTAAAAATTCAAAAACTAACTTGTGAAGCTTTATGACTCATCCTAAACCAGCAGTGATATGCACGAGGGGAATGAATGAAATAGACCACTCCATCAAGGTTATGGCTTGCCTATCGAAATGCAACTGATGAAAACTAATGGGACACCTAAAGTATGGAATGCAAAAAAGAGTTTTGATCTCTGATGGAGGGATAACTTAGACCGACTCTAACATTGGCTCCAATGGGGATGGTAGCTCCTTGGAGATGCCAAGAACCGCAGATCTCTGTAAGAGCTGGACAGTGCCTTCATCCATTGGGCGATGGAGTCATTATTCCGACACAAAATCTTGAGAATTTGACTGAAAAAACAAACATTGCTTTGACCAAACTAGACTCGAAACTAAAGATTAAGACAACTGACTTGACAAACTTAGACCTACTAACTTTCATTTTCAGAATTATAGCCTTCACTTCGGGCCCCAAACTGAAGATGATAAGTTAGTGTACATGTGCGATAGAACAAAAGTAAAATGATATGTACAATGATGATGAATTGAGCAGAAAATACTCAAAAGTAATATCTCTTCAACAGCCGACCCTTGATCGGCCCTCCAGGATATTCATCTCCGTTCATCTCTTTGAGAAGGAAAGCGTTTTGGCCACGATATGCTGCAATCTTATAAGGTCCTTTCCACAAATTTTCAAATTTGCCATGCTTTCCCTTGTCTTCATGACGAGCATCCCATCTTAAAACAACCTCATCCAGCTGAAATGTATCTGCCTTTGCTTTCCGGTCATAAATCCTTTTGATACTCTCCTGCAATTTGCAAGTGTTTTGAAATACCTCCTCCCGTGTCTGCTGCATTATCCGTGATTAGCTTACTGGGACATCCAAAACATAACAAAATATTGGTCTCAAGAAAAGAAATAATTATCGCATCCGTAGCTTGTCGAGTAGGAATTGCTTCAATCCATTTTGTGAAGTAGTCTGTGGCCGTCAATATCCATCGATGTTGTCTTGATGATGCCGGATGAATTTCACCAATGAAATCCAATCCCCATTGCTGAAAAGGTGCGCTGACTTCAATTGGTTTGAGAGGCAAAGACTGGAGCTTCTGCTTTCCTTGAAAAATTTGGCATTCGTGACAATTTTTAACAGCCTTATATACATCTGAAAATAATGAAGGCCAATAATATCCTGCCCTTAGAATCTTGTTTGCTGTAGTCTTCCAAAAAAGATGACCCCCGCAGTCCCCTCTATGAAAATCTTCCATGACTCTTTTAGCTTCCTCCTCGACCAAACAATTTAATAACATTCCACCAGGGTCTTTCCAAAACAATGCTGAATCTAGTATTCAAAATTTTGCAGCCTTCAATTTCAATGTTCTACTTCTATTTCTCGGCATTCCAGGAGGTGAAGACAAATGCTGAAGTACATATAAAATATCAGCGTACCAAGGAGAAGAAAGAAACATTTCAGATACCTGAACTGATGGGTTCTCCTCATCTTCATCGGACATGGCAGCAATTAAATTTATGTCTAGGATTTGCAGATTTGTTTCAGCCATTAGCTTCGCGAGTCCTTGACCTTTGATCAACTTGGTCGGTTTAATTTCAACATCATATTCTAACAACACAGCAATCCACTTACCCCTTCTCCCTTCTGGATCTGCCTGTACTAAAACATCTTTAACTGCTGCGTTAGGAACATAAGCTAGAATATGAGAATGCAATATGTACACACGGAAATCCT
Organism: Pinus taeda; assembly: GCA_000404065.3. Taxonomy (NCBI): domain Eukaryota; kingdom Viridiplantae; phylum Streptophyta; class Pinopsida; order Pinales; family Pinaceae; genus Pinus; species Pinus taeda. The sequence continues at coordinate 2,683 of APFE030359624.1, forward strand.
TCAAGGCCTTTACAAGCGCAAGTGCTTGCTTCTCAATGATGTTATATTTCAATGCTCCATCCCTAATTATGCGACTGAAAAAAGCAATGGGCTTTTCAACACCTTCTCTCTTCTGCATTAGCACAGCTGCCAAAGTGTGCTCAGAGGAAAATGAAAATAAAATAAAGTCTTGAGTGTAGTCGGGACTGATCAAAATAGGAGCTGAAGAAAGAGCTAACTTCACTAAATTAAATGATTTGACCACCTCTTCGGTCCACTTTACCTGACTGTCCTTCTTGAGCATGCTTGTGATCTCTCTAAGATGCTCCGCTAGATTTGGAATAAAGCGACGCAGAAAATTCAGTTTGCCATTGAAGGATTGAATTTCTTTCTTGTTTCGGGGCTGTTCAATTTGCTGAATGGCTTAAACACGTGCTGGGTCAATACGGATGCCATCTTTAGATATGATGTGGCCAAGAAGTTTGCCCTCATCCATGGCAAAAAGACTCTTTTTCGGATTCAACGAGATGCCATATTTTCTGCACTTTAGGAAAACAACTTTCAAATGATACAAATGTTCCTCATATGAATTTGAAAATACGGTAAAGTCATCAAGATAAACAACTAAAAACACATCTTTCTCATTGGCGAAAGCCACGTCCATTGCACGCTGAAAGGTGGCTCCTGCATTTTTCAAACCAAAAGGCATCTTTGCATAATGAAATGTTCCCCATGGAGTGGTGAACGTTGTCTTGTCACGGTCATCCTAATGCCCTAAAATCTGATTGTATCTTGAATAACCGTTGAGTAGTGACATCCTTGATGCTCCAACTACTCGCTGCAATATATGATCCATTTTGGGCAGCGGATAATTGTCTTTTAAAGACACCTTATTCAAATTTTTGAAGTCAATGCATAAACGAATCTCACCTGTCTTCTTCCTTACGGGCACCAAGTTTGATATCCAATCTGAAAATCGGATAGGCACAATGATTACTGACTTATATAACCTATTTACCTCTTTCTCAATTGATGGAAGCAGTTTCATATTGATTCTCCTCAACTTTTGACGAAAAGGCTTCTAATTTGGCTTGATAGGAATAGTATGTTGGATGATGTTTGTGTCATATGTTTTAAGATCTGAGTAATCCCATGCAAATACATCAGAAAATAAAGACAACAATTTCATATATTCAGCTTTTACCTTTGGTGATAATGACCTTGATAACTTAACCATCTTTGGATTTTCAGCTGTCCCAATGTTTACCTCTTCAACACCCTTTTCAGTCGGTCTCAATGTCGGTTTGCGGGCCACATCATCTTGGTCAAACAACTCCTCTAAAGGAATCAATCCTTTAGGAATAATGTTGTCCTTAAGTTGCAGCACATCCATTTGATTTACTTGTATATTGTCATCACCATCATCATTTTCGATATCTATTGAGGAATCTTTGAACTTACCCTTATTTTGCAGAAACTCATCGATCTCTTCATCATCTTGAGAAACTTGCCAACATCTTTGATTATCTGGGACGGTGGGACGATGCTTCACATGAATCTCAAATTTGTTGCTAGAATTCATTGGGATCTTTAAATTGCTTGTTTCCTTAGCAAGTCCATCAACAACACCATTTTGTAGGCGAGGCACACATGTCAAGGTATAATCAGAAAAAACTTCAAAATGTCTAAGACTGCATTACGATATGCCCTCATGCGGGGATGTTTGGCCTGAAACTCACCCTTAACTTGCTTTATCACCAGCTCGGAATCACCATAGACCACAATCTTCTTTGCTTTCAGTTTCTTAAGAATCTTTAGGCCAGCAATGAGAGCCTCATATTCCGCTTCATTATTTGAACAATCAAATGCTAGTTTATAAGAACACACTCTCACCTTGCTTGGAACTTTGTCTTGAGCGGAAAAAGGACTTTGAATCCACACACAAATACCAGCACCATCGCTACCTACCGCACCATCAAAATCCATGGTCCAAAGACCATCTTCACCATCCTCCAAGTGCTGAAATTGTACTGCCTCTGATTTTTCTATTTGCTGCCCCTTTTCTTCAGCTGTTTGCTCCATGATGGCTTGCTTTTCTCCTCTTTCCTTTCGTAGTACTTCTCTGAAATTTTCGGTGACCTCTGGTATATCTTTCGCTTGAACTAACTGACTATCTATATCATTAAAACTATCAACAAATAAAACAAATGACTCCAAATCAGTATGTACACAATTTACAGGATGATTGATCGACTTCTCTTTACTAGTTATCATATATTTCATCTTTTGCTCGCGATATAGATTTCTCATTTGACCAAAGACTAGAATTGTGGCATAAGAGAAGTCCAACTGCAAAGTACCCTTCAACTTAGATCCCCAAGATCTCGAAAGTAGCATACCAAAACGTGGAGGAATGTCTGCCACAACCACATCCATCAAGACATTTTCGCCGGGATTTGATCTAAGCTAACAACCAGATCTTTGATGAGCCCGATACACCTCACGCGACTGGAATCAAATGAATATAAATCATGATATTTCCTGGTAATGCCTAATCCCAGCTTCTCCATGATTGCCTTTGGCATCAAATTGTGTGAAGCACCCGAATCGAACATGGCATTATGCTAGACATATTCATGCAATCTCAAACTGATATAAAAGGGAGGAACATCACTCTCAGGGTACTAACCATCCAGTGTTGGTCCAAAGATCAATTTGGGCTGATCATCTTCAACGTTCACCGTGTCAAGCATGGGATCAAAGTTCAGAATTTTGGAAACTTGACCTCAGTAGCTGCTGTTTTTCATGATTTCAATCAAAGGAATAGATATTTTTAATTTGGAAATTTCATTTTCCAAACTAAATGCTGAAACTTTGTCGACTTCTTTGACCAGAATCTCTCTTCTATCTTTTATTATAGCTGCATGATTTGTCTTTTCTGCTGCTGATGTCTTGCTAGTTGCAGGATTAATTGTCTCCTTTCCTTTCTTCGGTGGTGTCGGTGAATCCATCTTTCATGCTGTAGCTTCTTTCCTTTTCTGAATGGGATTGATAGGCACATCTCGGTTCCTCAATGAATACTGCTTCTGTTGAGTGGACAAGGCATTCAAATATCCTCTTTGGTAGTCATCTAAATCTGCATCATTAGCCAAGATAAAATCTTCGTCTTGCTGGGCGCCTGAACTTTCTCCATACTCATCTTCTTCGGTGATATAAATGGGCAGATCATCAGGAGTAAAGAAGTTATTTTGGTCCCCTGCTACATCAGCATCTTCATCTGAATCTTGAGTTACAAAATTCTGCAAAAGAGGAGTTTTGATTGGTTGCTGAGCTGATGGCTCTTGTACTCTTGGTTCACGCTGCTTGATTCTGTACTGAGGTTGTTGCTGGCCACGATAATTTGGATTACGAATCTGCTGTTCTGATTTGTCAAGGTTAAGTCTTTTGAACATCTCGCGAAGCCAAGGTGGTTCTGATGATGTAGATTCTTCCTTTATAGTCACTCTTTTTTCTGCCTTCAAACGTGCTCTTTTTTCGTTCAGATTTGCCTCAACATTGACAACGATCTTTTGCATATCTTCTAAAGTAGGTGGATCTCTATCCCGTAATGAGTAAACCATCTCCGGATCAAAGCCATCCGGGAATTTAAGAAGAGCTGATTTTCTAGATGGTCTTAAGTCATCAGGGATATCATTATAAACTGTATTGAACCTGATAATGTAGTCTTGGACAGACTCACCGGGATTGCGTTTGATATTATTGTACTCGGCATTAATTTGAAGCGAATCCTTTCTAAGTTCTCAACGATCAAGAAACTGCTTCTGAAGTTCAGCCAACGTAGGTATACTTCTAGCTCCCAAACCTCTGAACCATTTTCTTACCTCTCCTCTGAATGTTTGCACAAACAATCACATAGTTACATCCTCGTCATCAATCTCATATAAATCATAAAAAGTTGTCATTTTATCTATGTGCTACTGAGCGGAAACACTTTGAGGAGTGCCATCAAATAAAGTAATTTTACTTTGGTAATCCACTGGCATATCATGCAATTGCTGAGGTAAAGCAAGAGGTGCAAAGCAAGTAGCCATTGCTCTTGGTGGATTTACTCTCGGTGTTGTTGGCGGAGTGGATGCAACTACTGTATGGGGAGTATGCAGAGGTGTATGCGGAGGAGAAGAAATGTGGGATGAAGAAGAGGAATTAGCTGTAGTTTCGGAGTAAGTAATTATAGGCTACAAAGGAATGGTAGGAATGAAAGGCGGTTCAGTAGGAATTCTAGAGGTAGATGCCGTGACGGTGGATCCAATGTTTGCAGATATGGCTTCTAAAAACTCAGAAAGATTGGCTGCTTGGATGGTGGTCTGAAGGTGCCTCAAGATAAAATTGTCAATTAATTTATTATGCCTTTCAAATTCAAGAGCTGCAGAAAAGTCAGGATTTGGAACAATAGAATCGAGAGCGTTTTCGGACTTGGTTTTGAACAATGAAAATTCAAACCTTGCGTCGAAAGGAAGTTCTTAAAGGTATTCAAAAAGTGCAGGACATGAATGAGATTTAACCAATGGAGTCGCCGAGCTTTCTTGACGGAGGAATTTTCGAATCAGATTTGGATTTTCATAAATAGGAGGTGGATTCGGATCTGGATTAGCTCTTGTATGTCTTTTTGAAGCCAGTGTATTTATCAGGAGATCAAAAGAATGAAAGTAATTCAGCCAATCGTTTTCTAGACTCAATCATCCAATGGTCTAGAACGATCAAAGGTACTGGGGTGATCTGCAAACCAAAGTTTCGTAAGCTAACCGGAGATCGACTGAAGCAACATTTATCTACTTCCGCTTATGCATAGCAAGAGCATTTCGAAAGTTACCTGGCGTGACTTCAGACTTCGTCTAAGACTTGTGAAACAAACTCATCAACAAGCAAACCATTTAAGATTTCTTCCCCAGTATGGTCACCACTATGTTAGCGCTCAAATCCGCCTTAGGCTGAAATAAGGCAAGACTCAAGGCCACATCAAACCACGCTCAGCCTCGTAGCTAGCCCTACGAGGACAAGAGATGGCTCTCTCTAGGTCAAACTCGGCAAAAGGTAATAAAAAAGGCTCGAGATGACCAAATTGATGACTGATTTTAGGCTAGGTATTAAGTACAAAGAGTTTAGTATTGATTTTTTATGATTTTGTTGAAATCAAGGGAAAGGCAATTTTGGGTGCGGGGATGAGGCACATTTTTTGCAGAGGTCCACTTGGGGCAAGATAGGCAATTGTTTTGATGCCTTAAAGCAAGTGAGATGGATAGATCAGATTGGAGAGGGGCTAAGGAGAGCAAGGGGTCTCAAGGATTCTCCTTAAACTGAAGAAAACATAAAAGATTAAACAAATTTAAAGACAGAGCATAGCAATTTCATGGATTCTACCTTAACACTTCATTTTTTTAATAACAGAAGATTCAATAGAGATAATGATGCACATACACAACTTACAAGTATTGAGAGAAAAACACCATCAACACATAAAGCCACATGGATCCCAAAGAGTGCTGCAAAACCCTGGTCTTTCCTTTGCCAAAAATGCTGATAAAATATGTACAATATAGTCTCAAGCTATCCCAAGAGTCCAACCCTGAAAATGACTAAGAAAATACATAATATAGGCAAGCTAACAGATTCCCTTGCCTCTAGGGGTCGAGCTCATCATTCTAGGAGCTGTTTCAACCAATTCTAAACTAAGCACTACAATCTAGGCAATCAAAACAACTTGCCTCTATAAGCTAGGAAACCATTTCATTCATTACATTTTTGCTATTTTATGAATGAATATTCTAGAATAGGTAAATAAGTGTCACAAAAACATAAAAATCCAATAATTACATCAAGGAGGGTGAAAAATCCCATCACAAGTCAAAACTGGGCGAATTTCTGAGCTGAAGAGTGAAAATTGGGCCAAAAAGCCCTGTGCGCCGCGCGCCTTTGCAGCTGCTTTTGGGGCACTTCCTGTCATCCAAATTGAGCTCAAGTGGGCTTTTTGGAAAGGTCTGGATGTCTAATTTCCAACACAAGTGGAATTTTCCAGTTTTGTCTCCATTTGACCCTCCAAAAGTGAAATCTCCCAGAAGTACTACCTGCTGATGCAAAAAGTGGCAAAAAGGTGATTTTCATGATTTTTTTGAGCTTTTGATCACCCAAAACTTGATGAAATGCCTTGGCAATTTCTGAACATGTGTATTTCATCATGAAAAATCCAAAAATGTAAGCCACCTATGATTTGGACCTCTCCATTTTGTGGGTCGCGTGCTGAGCGCGACGCATAGAACCCAAAAACCTGTTTTGCAAGCGAAAAATTTTGAAATGACAAAATTTTCTCCAAATGTGCCCAAAATTGGAGTGAAGACCCTCTATCATGTATCATGCTCAACTAATGAAGCCTCGGCCAAAACTCGAAGCGGATCGGGCCTTTTATTTTGTTTTAGCACTTTGCTCAAACGCCTCTTGAGGACCTTCATTCTCGCTTTGCAAACATGCATGCGAGCCCAATAGTGAGTCTTCATGTGGCGAAGCATGTCCTTGTCCCTGTTTTCTTTTGCCAATAGCTTTTCCAAGTGAGTGTTAACCCGGATGAGCATCGATTCCCGATCAATAGGTGTCAAATCAACGGGTCTCCTACGAGCCAATTCCCGGTCTTCACGAATCTTGCGTAGCTGATAAAGTTCATGCTCATCCTCCAACTGCTTGTTGCGTTGCTCTAAGTAGTTGATCACCCATTTCGCCATCTGTAATTTCTTTTGCAGTGACTCATTCTCGGCCTTTTGTTCTCGGATAATCTCCTTAAGCTCTGAGTTGGGCGAGCTAGCCTCAACATCAATGATACTGGTATCCTGAACTTCTGAAGGACCCTCATCAACCATGGGTCTTTTGCCCCTGTCCTGACTCTGTACCTATGCTGTAGATGGAAGCGAGACCCCTTCCACATGATGTGGAGATAATACTCGCTCTGGTGATGATGTCAACGAGACCCCTTCCACCCCGAGTGGAGAAAGTACTCGTCGTGCAGCTGCAAATAAGGCCCTGGGGCCTTTCTGATATGTCACACATGCTGAAGAATCAACATGCTCGGTCTCATGAATGTCGAACTGCTGTGAAGGCCCTCTCTCCTCATGGACGATCTCTGGAGGAGGCTGTAGCGCTGAAAAGAAATCACGGGAGATGAAATCCTCCCAAGCAATACCTTGCTGTGCCAACTGATGCATCACTATGATTTTGATCAATGCATAGTGATATATACTCCTCTGCTGATGTGCCGGGGGCTTCCTCTGTACTAAGGGTATCATCCTCTCTATGTTTCGGCACATGAATAACGGAATGCTCATCATACATACCCGTGTGAAATGCATCAACAAACGTACATGGTAGGCATAGAGACGTGAAAATCTGCCCTCACAACTGAAATACCGAATGATGAGTTTCATCAATGGTGCAAACTCATCTTTCAGGTATTTGAAAGGAAAGGCCGTGCTCAAGTGTCTGATATATGCGGGCTTGACATATGGCTCATAATAATATCGGTCCAGCATCTGTCGTTTACTCCATTCCTCCCACAGATTTGGTATTCTGGTGGCCTGAGAAATAGTGTTGGGCGACAAAGTGAAATCCACTCCGGCAAGGTTCACATGACCATCCTGTAAGTTAAGGACAAATAGACGGACCAATTCCCAATGATGCTGGGTTTGTGAGATCATCTCACAATATTGGTAACATGCTTGGCGCCGAAAACAATCCATTGCAAGCGGGCAAGCTTACATTTGAGCCAAAGAGGTAGGCTCCTCCCTAACATGCTGTCCACTCTTGCCACCGCTGTGATATCTTTGTGGCACATTGACCTCCGGTGTAGAGTCACTTTCATATTCCTGCTCATATTCAGACTCGGTGTTTGACATGTTCTCTAAAAACAAGGTGGCCGGAATATATATATTTGCTCATATAAAATTGTGTGCCAAAAGCTGACTGTTGACCTTTTGTTTCTTTATGAAAATGCTGAGAATTTGGGTGTGAAGGAAGGTGATTTAAGCGGCTTCTTGATGAATTTATAGTCCCAAACCCTATGCGCCGCGCGCTTTACCCAACGCGCCGCGCGCTCTGAGTGCGCCGCGCCTTTGTTAATCTGCACAGGAAAAAACCCCTGATGCGCCGTGCGCTCTAAGTGCGCCGCGCGCCTATGCTGATGCGCCGCGCGCCTTTGGAATTGACCAACAACGCACAAATTTGCCTCACACTTGCAAAATCACTCTCCAATGATACTCTTTGTTCTCAAAACGTGTAATGGGTTGGAAATGAGGAGAATTCACTTGATATAGCATCCATTTTGATTTTTGCTCAATGTAAACCCATTTTTCTTATGTTTGGTTGTTGACATTTTTTCAAAATTAATAGGCTCTGACCTTTTTGGTTTCCTTCATAAAATAGGTTGAAATGATGAGTTTCTCTGATAATTTTTTGCAAGTATAGCTCTGATATGCTTCAGCAAAGGAGACCAGGGCTGCACTTGAACATTTGAAGAACTGAAAATTTTGACAATTTTTACAAAAATAAGGTGGCGACTTGCCTTCAAAACGGAGTTTTGAAGAGAAGTCCTTATTCAGCTGTACAACGGTGATAATTATTGAAATGATGATTTATCAAAGGCATCCCTCTGAGCTGCTGGTCTTCTAAGACTTTTCAGGACTGAATTAACTCAAACCCTAGACCTAGACTTTAAAATTCAAAAACTGACTTGTGAAGCTTTATGACTCATCCTAAACCAACAGTGATATGCACGAGGGGAATGAATGACATAGACCACTCCATCAGAGTTATGACATGCCTATTGAAATGCAACTGATGAAAACTGATGGGACACCTAAAATATGGAATGCAAAAAAGAGTTTTGATCTCTGATGGAGGGATAACTTAGACCGACTCTAACAAGTTCAATATAAATAAAACATTTTTTATTTAAATATTTTACATATATAATTAAAAAATGTATAATATCTTTCTTAAGGGAAATTGGAAATTGTTTTATGTATGTTATTTTATTTTTCCTTTTTAATCTAATTACAATATTATGCATCATTATAATAATTAAATTTAATTTTAAGGGGTGGTAGGTGTGACATAGGCAAGTTCCCTCTACGGACAGAGGCAACCCCTCTAGCCCTAGAGTGGGTCTAGTCACCGCAAAGACAATACCAAAGAAAATTTCCTTAGAAATATGGTGTTATGAAGGCCTACCTTCAGATCGATGTTCGATGAAGTCCTCGTCGTGTCATTCTAGCTCTTGTTCTTCTAATCACTTGTACCTGAAAACAACATGTAGAGAAACACCACGAATGTAATAGGAAACAACTAAACAATCTACTTGAAGAGTCAAGGAACCTCAAGCTATCGACATACAATTTCAACATGCGATATAGGAAACAAGCTATTGATTTGTATTAATATAAATCAAAGTAAAACTTACAACCGAACCTTCATGTCGTAAGTCTCCTCGAAGGTTTCCATCGGTATGTCTCCGTAAGCATTTACTTGTGAACCATCTCCCAAGGGAACAAATGACTCTCTCTTCAGTTCGAAAGGTTGATGCTAGAAAGTTCTCAAATCAACTCTCCTCAAACAATATCAAGCCAAAATACATATGAGGCTACTTCCACACTCCAATAACACTCTCTACCTCTACTCCACTCTTAGAAACCTAAAACTATCAACTTACATCTAGCTATTATCCAGTTACATCCAAGCTTGCTCAAAGCTAACTGATCTCATTCATGGAGGAGACATGTATAGGAGGGAAAGGTTCCATAAGAGATAGGAGGAAGAGATTATCTCTTAGGGAGGTTTCACAAAAGGTGGAACAACTATCCCAGAGGAGAGAGGCGAGCTCAACTGACACAACAACTAGCCCTAGGACCGCCCATGAAGCAATTTCATCTTGAAGTTTCGACGAGTTGTTTAAAAAACTTTCCAAATCTGGGTCGGCGCGGGTGCAACATAGGGACAGAGCGAAGACTGTGCTAGGGCTAATGTTAACTTGACCATCTTCGTGGGAGGGATAACTTCTGACCCTTGACGACCTAGAAACTTAGGTAGAAAGGGGTCTGCTTCAGGGATAATGAACTGAGATAGTCTTCCTAAGATTACAAGGAAGGTTTTGGTTGAGGAATCTCTTTTGTGAGTTATTTGAGCATGTTTTGGATACCACTGTCATTTATTGCAATAACCAAAAGTGGGATTCACCTTTCATAGAACCCCATTTTCCAGGACCGCTCATAGCATATTGATATCAGGTTCCACTTTATCCAGGATATAATACAATGGGGAGCAATATGGCTCCATCACATCAGGACTAATGAACAAGTTGCTGACATTTTCACAAAGCCCTTGGGGAAGGCCAAGTTCTTAGCCTTCTGAGAGAGGTTTGGAGTCGTGGAAAGGCCCTCCCATGAGGGTCACTCTTGAGTTGGACATTGAGCTTTAGGAGCTCCTAGGGGCATGGGGTACTTCTTTGAGCTATATGAGCACAAGGTGAGTGGTTCAACTTCCCTTATGCAGTATATATACCCCAATATGATTGAGCACAAGGTGAGTGTTCCACCTTCCCCTATGGAGGAAAATATTTGAGAATAGGGTGAGTGGTTCACCTTCCCTATGGCTGATGTCATATGCATAGGATGAGTGGTTCATCTTCTCCTATGAGTAGGATGAGTGGTTCACCTTCTCCTATGATTGCCCCAACATACATCATACCCTTACTGTCTGAGACTCTTGGGAAGTACCTCTCATTTGTCCAATGAGATGGGAAAAGTGGTTATCGGCCATATCACTACAGAGTGACGCATGGTATACATTCATAATCCCTTTGTCTCCTTAATTAAGGGATAATCTCCTTTATTTTAGGAATAACTGTTGCATGACTTCAAAAAGACTTCTAACTTGAATTTATCCAACTAATTAATCCATAACGAATTAATTAATTATTTCCAAGAAGATGGTGAGACTAAATTCGATTTTGATTCACTATTTTAATTCAAGGACAAATTAAAATTGGAATATTCTGGATTCTATTTTTATCATTTCTTGTTGCTATTTTCAACAGATGGGGTCGAGGATGTCAGTTTGGGCTCCTTTCCCCTATAATGATGGAACTACCTCAAGGGATAAGTCCTTCTCCCACGAGAAGAGGATCCACCTCCTATTCATATTTCCTATATAAACCTCCCTTCTTCCTAAACACAAGCTAGTCCTGGTATTATAGTGGCAGAATTTTAGTTTGAGTAGACAAGCAAGCTATTACTAGTTGTAACTATCTAGTTGTGCAAGGGAGAAGTGTGTTTTGGTTTGGAGTGAAGTCTAACGGGAAGAGCTTTAAAACTATTGTTGATTGAGGCCATCATGGAATGCTAGCAGAGGTGTGTGGGAACCTGGTCTTGTTAGAGGAGGACTGCAACGTCAAGACAAATGGTTGTAATCTCTCTTTGATATTAATATATGCAACCATCGATAGATTTCCTACATGTTTTGTAATATTATATATTCATGGCTTAATGTTTCTTGACTTGTTAAGTAGGTTTAATTACAATTTGTCTATTATTGTGTTTGTGTGTTGTTGTCGTATACTTGTTTTAAGAGCTTGAGAAGGAAGCGAGAGATAGCTGGAGTGAGCAAGCAAGGACATCATCAAGCATGATAAGAGACCAAGAGGTAGGCCCTCTTGATTGATTCTAACGTAAGGAAATCTTCCATAGAATGTTTATGTTGTGGCTAGACCCATTATCGGGCTAGAGGAATTCGTTCATGTCCGCAATTATAATTTTACTTCACCACACCTATAAACATGGGATTAATTTCCCACTCAAGGTAGTGGTAAGGTTGGGGGTAGGAGAACTAACTGCCACAATGGGAACATGGGACTGATCACCCACTCAATGTAATGGTTAGGTTTTTAAGGTTTACTATTGCCTTTGTTTTTTGGTGTTTCAAAAAACCTCGACATGGTATAAGGGCCATGGAAGAGGTTCAATTCCTCGAGTTGCATTTGAGGGGGGACGTTGGAGTGATTGTCACACTAACCTCATTATGAATCGATTAGGTGGAATAACCACCACCTTAGGAACATGGGACTAACCACCCACTAAAGGTAATGACAAGGGTTTGGAAGTTTACTACTACGTGCAGGTTTTGGTGTAATGGAAAACCTCAACATACATATTTACTTAATACAATTAAATGTGTGTGTGTGTGTGTATAAGCCCCAAGGATTAACTCAGTTGGTCAAAATCAGTGCCTCGCCATTTGGGAGGTCACAAGGTCCATGCTCTCCGAAGCCCTTGGGGTTAGGCCTAGCTAGCGGACCGCGGGGCTAGATTCCCTTTGGGGTCGATCGGCCCAGATTTTTCCGTGGACGTAACTGCCACCCATTGACCAGGGTGTCGGTGAACCACAACAAAAAAATAAAAAAATAAAAAACTATATTTAATACAACTAATATCTATATTTTCGTCATATATATATTATAAGCGCACACGCACACAAACACACACACTTACTTTTTCTCTCTATATGCATCTTTACATATTTAATTAATACAAGTACTTTGTTTTATTGTAGTAAATTGTTAGATATATCAACAAAATTTCCATCAAAATTTTGATATCCAAAAATAGTTGTAGGGATTACAAGGACTTTGCCTCCCATACACTCATGTTATAATTAATATGAAACATCCTGAACTTTTCATTATATCACAGTGCCATCATATGATATTTAATTAAGGGTTTCCTATACTAGACCTTAATGTTTTTGGAAATTTGAATAGAACTCAACAATCGATATAGAGAAATACAGAGTGAGCCATAACTTTATGGAAAATATCATACATGGCATTACCTTTAAGGATGCTTACCAATCAATGCCTCAATATTTGTCTTCTTATATGTCTAATCCTTATTTTTGTTTAAGTGAGGGATTATTTTGTTCTAGGAATGAAAAAGATTTTGTTAAAATGAGGTTTGATTGGGGTATAATTAATAATGGAAAAAGATTCTTTAAATCTTGACCACTAAGATACTTATTTTGAATAACTTTCTTTTATGATTGATCTTGATAGGTAAGGTTCTATACATGTTTGTCTCATTTGATTTTAGATAGAAGAAAATTATTATACATATATATCACAATCCAAGGAAATTTCCATAATAAGAAAGAACGTGTTGTTCATATATTATCATAGAAATGTTGTTACAAGCATTGTGGCTCACTGTTAGACATCTCAACCTTTATATCATCTTCCTATCACACTACTTGATGCATACATCTACCGACAAAATTCTACATTTAGATTCTATCTCTATCAAACTTACCATGAGTCTATCTCTTTGATTCTTATAGCCAACATAGGCTCTCACATAAAATAATTGAAATTAATTCCGTCATTGAGGTCTCCACCTAAGGTTCATTATGCTTCCTCGAAATGTTCCATACTTGGTTTGCAACAATTATTTTTCATGGTTGCTATTCCGATTCTCTCCTTCATGTTATAACTTTATATCCACATCAACATCAATCCATATTCCATGTTCAAGTGGCTTTACATAATTGCCTTTGCATGTGATCCATTACTCACCTTTTCTTCCTGGAAACAACAATGATATGTACAATCTCCCATCTCGATTCAAGTTATATGATACTATTCTCTAGGATGTAATAAATCTTTGACTTGTTAGCCCTTGATCCACATGTAGATTTTTCTATCTCAGTTGGTATTGGTGGTACATTATCACAATGCTTTTACACGTCCACTATTAGTCATGTTCAATCTATTCTTCAACATAACTTCTTTCCTTTCACCATTTAGCATTATGTTTCCTTCTTGATACCATCATGGCTTGTTTAATCTCATAATGATTTCTCAACATTTGATGTCACTTTGTAAAATTGGGTTTTCCCTCCAATTACATATCGACATTCCCTTTCCCTTAAGCCATGCATTTATGTAGCTTTACCTAGTCGCCATGAATCACTTTGTTGATGGTCTCTTTTCCCCACTATAATTCCCTCTTATCAAAATCCTTCTTCCACTGGGAGCCCATCGACCCAATGTTCTCTTCCTTAACTCATCTCCAATTAATCTAGACTCGTCTTTTTTCCTTTTCTTTATAATGTTTACAATCTTTGTGCTTGTGCAATTAACACACTCTAAACTTTTGTGTTCTCTTCTTCTATTGTTGGTTTGCATCATATCTCTCCTTTGTAAATGAGTAAATGAGACTCTCGTATTCTTTATCTCAATCTATTGGTGCTCCTTCCTTGTTCACGTTTCCTCATGTCGTGAAGTCATAAAACAAGACGAGAAAATAGTGTATAACTTGCCAATATCTCTTAATTTTGATAATTTTTAAGGATTTTTAAAGTTTTTAGAGTTTTGGTGAGTTTTAAGATGCATGTTTTTATTATATAAAATTTGGGTGAAGCATTTTTAATATGGTTTTTTTGAAGAGAGAGAGAGAGAGTATATGAATTAAATTTAGTCTCGAATGTTTTCCTTATATTGAAATCTAAATAGTTTTGAACTCCATCCTTCCCAAAATGATTGAATAGACGGAGAATTAAGATGTGAGTTGTAATGGTTTAAATTATTTTATCAAAGAGGATGATCAATTATCATATATTCAATGTTGAATCCCAAACTCATTATGAAAAAGGTCTGATCAAATTTGTTTTGTTTGAAAATATTACTATTGCTAAAAGAAAATCTAGATATAAAAAATTAAAAATAATAATAATAACAACAACATGATATATTTTGAATTTTAAAATACCTTATTCATAATTAATTTAATTCCAAATCCAACTCTTCATCGAAGAATTGGTAACTTAATTGGTTGGGAGCACTCTCTCATTCTGAGGACAATTCAATTCCAAAAGATAAATTAAAAACTTTTATTGTACTTACCGAAAGTATAATTTTTTATTAAATTATAAATTTCCATAAATTATAAATTAAATAGTATGCTTAAAACATAAAAATAAACGCAAATAAAATAAATAATATTTTATTTTTATTAAATAAAATATTTTTGGCAGGTCCCGGAATTTAACCATTATTTGATATATATAATCACTTTTCAAATGCGATACGGTGCGTTTAACAAAGTTGAAATTCCAGAAATTATTGCAACCAGTGAATAGTTAAAAGACTTGTTGATGTGGCGACTCGCAATCCAAGATGCTTTTTCCATATCTCCCCACAACGTCGCTTTGTAGAGGTGGCAGTGAAGAGAAGTGGTTTTTTGCAGTCAAGAAAAGCACGACCGTTGCAGAGGTGGCAGTGAGAGAAGTGTTTTTTTTGCAGAGGTGGCAGTCAAGAAAAGCAGGGCCGTTGAATCCAACCAGCAATATTTAATTTCCAATCCTCTCTACCTTTTCCGAATCTCCTCCTACTACCTGCGCTGGGCTGAGTCTAGTCTTGTCTTGGAGCTCCATGTCATGTCTGGTCTCGTCTGGTATGAGTTTTGTGTGGTCTGGTTTTGTCTGGTATGAGTCTGGTATGGTCTGGTCTGGTATGTGTTGTTGTGTTGCGAGGTACTGGGAGGAGGAGAGGGTAAACATGACATCTATTCAATTTAATTTTTAATCAGCAGGAGCAGGAGCAGGAGCAGGAGCAGGAGCGAAAGGGTTCAATCCCAGGCAGATATATGAGGAGATATCCACCCACATCTTTCTCGATCCTGGCAGGCAAATTTATGTACCTGTAAGATCTGTTTTCTTTTCATTGGGTTTTTTTTTTCAATCTTCTCGATCCTGGCAGGCAAATTTATGTACCTGTAAGATCTGTTTTCTTTTCATTGGGTTTCTTTTTTTCAATCTTGGTATAGATTTTAGGTTAGCTTAGTAAGTGATGACATACATACATTACAGGGTTTAATATGAATTTTGTCTGTTCAAGAAGTATTATTGAATTGCTCGGCTAAGCTAGCTTAAATATGAATTGGTATTGGTACCTGCATCAGTTTTCGAATCCACAGGTGTGCGGAAGGATTGAATCCAGGTAGAGTAGGTAAATTTCTTTGCATCTTTCTGGTTATACATATATTCAAATATATACATGATCAACAAAATGATGAGTGGGATTAGCAGGAACTAATTTGGTCTGGGATTGGCCCTGTAATTTGATTTGGGATGGGCCCTGCATAATTATGAATCATAACCTTCATTATGACATAAATATTTATACGCCCCATAATTGCTAGTACCCATTTTAAATTCTAAAAAAATAAATCAGGCATCAGATGCAACTAATAATTTCATTTCAATTAATGTAAGAACCGAGATTAGCATAGAAGCCGAGTAATTCAGATTCAGTTCACTGTGTCCTGCGTATAATTTACAGCCACACACTCAAACAAACTGAGTTATTCTAGCGACCAACGACAGTTCACCGCCCTCTTTGTGCATTTAAACTTTGAGATTTATTCCAGCGGTAGTTCACTGATCTGTGCGTCCAATATATAATTAGTTACAGTCTTGAAGGAGGTCTTGAACCTTCGTTCTGTTGCCGGGATTTGAACCCGAGTCGCCTTGAGAGCTTATGACATATTGAATCCAAAAATATGATTAGTTACACTCTTGAACGTCCGACCTGCTGAATAAGGTTTCGTTGCAGGGAGTTGAACCCGGGTCACCTTGAGAGCTTATGAAATATTAAATCCAAAAATATGATTAGTTACTCTTGAAGGAGGGCTTCAACCTCCGACCTGATGGATGACGTTTCGTTGACGGGATTTGAACCCGGGTCGCCCTGCGAGTTTATGAAATCTTACATCCAATAGAGGGCTTGGACCTCCGACCTCCTGGGTAACGTTCCGTTGCCGGGATTTGAACTCGGGTCACATTGAGAGTTTATGAAATATTGAATCTAAAATATAATTAATTACACTGTTGAAGTAGGGTCTGAACCTCTGACCCGATGGGATTTTGGCCTGTGGCCTTCGGATTTTATGAAATATTAAATCCAAAATATAATTAGTTAGACAGTTGAAGTCGGGCTTGAACCTCTGCCATATTTATTCCAGCGATAGATCACTTATATGTGTATTTATCAGTAAACTTTGAGGGTTTATGAAATATTACATCCAAAATATAATCAGTTGAAACGAGGGCTTGAACTTCCTGGGTAACGTTTCGTGGGCGGGATTTGAACCTCTGACCACATGGGTAACGTTCTGTTCCCGGTATGGGCGTATAAATATTTATGTCATATGTCATATTATGGTGTTGCTGCATAACTGTGAACCTTATTCGCTGTGGTTGTGGTTGCATATATGCAGGTCTCTCTGTGGTGGTTCCCAACGTCCCTGAAATGCATTTCGCAGTTTCAATGGCATGGGCCGTTCTTAACACAATGCCTGCTCTGCTCAATTCAAACCAATTCTTGCCTCTCGTCACAGACGGAACTCAGCCTCAGCCTCAACCTGGTACTCAGAGCTAGATCCATCCGTCACAAAACCTGACCTCCGCCCGCTGTTGCGCTTTAATTCAATTCAATTCTCTGATACCCATGGAAATTGGTTTGCACAGCCCAAAAAAGTAGGTCTATATGGTGCTGATAGATAAACAGGGCCATGGAACTTGGCTAACAAGCAGGTCTGATAATGTATGTATGTATAAAATGTGTAACTTATCTCCAAGAATTTGGGAGGATTAAATAATTGAATCGTATTATATTGTGGTGCAGGAGTTATGTTGGGAGCTAAGCGGTTATAGCATGTATCAACTATGCAGAGGACGCATATATTTCAGAGTAATCTCAACTGAATACTTTTCCTTTTCTCACATGACGTGACTCAGAGAGTTGCATGACCTGTACTTGTACTGTGCTGAAAGTATATTATGCGGGGCATGGTTATCTTGGATTATTTCTCTCCCTTTAAAGGTCGACAGGACAGTATAAAAATAGTGGTAAGATTCGTCCAATCCTTTCATTCCAAAATTTCATTCTGTAGATGTTAGGATTCCAGATTATGCACTGTTTTGTTTTGTTTTTACACCAGGTTATTCTCACAAAGGAATTGGGTTCGGGTGGGAGTGGGCACGAGGGTATTTTAATTTAATTGGATAATTTAATCTAGTGAATTTTATCAATTTGATGATTTGATTGTTCTAATTCATTTTCAGCGTTGATGATTTGATTGTTGTAATTCATTTTTAGTGGTGTGATGGGCTCTCCACTGGGATGGGATGGACGCACTGAGGAGACCACTCCACTCCACTCCACTGATTGATGGGCTTTAAGATACACCATAAATATTAAATTTATTTATTTTTGGCTGGGTAGATAAACCATAAATATTAAATTTTAACAGTTAGGAGTAAAAAACATCGTAAAAGAAAAATAATATATATAAAGCATTTGTGCATTTTTTGTTATAGGAATTTATGCAAAGTAGTTTTGTATGCAAAATATTTATGTATAGCATAGATTGTCATTGACTTTTAAAATATATTATTTTTGCAGATAATGACTGGAATATATGTGTATGGCCAAAGCATTCACATCTCCATCATGTTCATGACATAAGACACATTGATCCTCTTCAAAAGAAATTAACATTTATGTATTCATTCTGTAATTACTCTTGAAAATCTCATGATAATAAAAATTATTTTTATGTTTGAAGGGGCTAAAAGCCCCTTCTCAATGCCCTTGAGAATGAACCATGGTCATTCTTAAGGGCTTGTGCATCCTCTCTCCCTTTCCACTTTTTAGTTTTTACTTTTCCTCTTTGGTTATGTTTAAAGGTAATTAGCATCATAGGTTTTAAGTTAATAACTTCTTAATTGTTAGTATGCATGGTTTACACATTTTAAATTTTTAAATATATTAAAATAGTTCTTGTTTGTGTAGTGATGTGTATTCATATTCTTTTCATGTAGCGTTTGATGATCGCTGACATTTTTTACTTTGTTCATGATTGTGTATGACAATGTTTGCTCTTTGAGTTATATTTAGTGTTTGTATTTACAATGAATGTGAATTGCACATTGATATGTGTTCTAAAATGTGTGTATGTGTGTCCCCCTTAGGAATGACTATCTACAACATGTCTTCTGCCATGATTCAAATTTGATGTGCAATATGTGTATATTTGCAACATTTTGTGTGCGATGATCAAAATTTGATGGGTGACATTTGTATGTTTTTGTATTTACAATATTCTTTGTGTACGGTGATCAAAATTTGTTGTGTATTCATGATTGTAGCAATGTTTGTGGTTTTAGTTCCATTTGTATGCTTGTGTATTTACAATGATTGTGTATAGCATTTTGATATGTACTCCGCAATGTGTGTGAATTTCATTTGCAAATGCCTAATATCTCCATGTGCTTGTATCTTATGCATTTGCAACATTTTTAGGTGTAACTGATACGTGATGCTTGTATGTTTGTGTATTTGCAACATTTCTGGATGACGATAAAAAATGGAAGTGCAATGTTTGTGAATTTTCTTTTACAGTTCTTCTGGAGTAATAAACAATTCAGTGATGCCTAATGTTTGTGAGCTTACAAAACTTGATGTGTATTCATGATATGTATTGAGGAATAACTATCTACAACATGCTTTCTGTGATGATTCAAATTTGATGTGCGATATGTGTATATTTGCAACATTTTGTGTGCGATGATCAAAATTTGATGGGTGACATTTGTATGTTTTTTGTATTTTCAACATTCTTTGTGTGCGGTGATCAAAATTTGTTGTGTATTCATGATTGTAGCAATGTTTGTGGTTTTAGTTCCATTTGTATGCCTGTGTATTTTCAATGACATTTTGATATGCAATCTGCAATGTGTGTGAATTTCATTTGCCAATGCTTATTATCTCCATGTGCTTGTATCTTATGCATTTGCAACATTTTTAGGGTGTAACTGAGATGTGATGCTTGTATGTTTGTGTATTTGCAACATTTTTGGGTGACGATAAAATATGGAAGTGCAATGTTTGTGAGTTTTCTTTTTCAGTTCTTCTTGAGTAATAAACAATTCAATGATTCCTCATGTTTGTGTGCTTACAAAACTTGATGTGTATTTTGGAATGACTATCTACAACATGTTTTATGCGATGATTCAAATTTGATGTGCGATATGTGTATATTTGCAAGATTGTGTGCAATGATCAAAATTCTATGGGTGACATTTGTACGTTTTTGCATTTACAACATTCTTTGTGTATGGTGATCAAAATTTGTTGTGTATTCATGATTGTAGCAATGTTTGTGGTTTTAGTTCCATTTGTATGCCTGTGTATTTACAATGCTTGTGTATGACATTTTGATATGTACTCTGCAATGTGTGTGAATTATTTGCCAATGCTTAGTATCTCCATGTGCTTGTATCTTATGCATTTGCAACATTTTTAGGGTGTAACTGATACGTGATGCTTGTATGTTTGTGTATTTGCAACATATTTGGGTGACGATAAAAAATGGAAGTGCAATGTTTGTGTGTTTTCTTTTACACTTCTGCATGAGTAATAAACAATTCAATGATGCCTAATGTTTGTGTGCTTACAAAATTTGATGTGTATTCACGATTGTAACCATGCTTGTGTTTTGAGTTTGGTTTGCATAGTATTTACAATGATTGTGCATGACATGTTGATATGTATTTTGAAGTGTGTGAATTTATTTTGTCATTGCTCACTATCCGCACAGGTTTGTATTTTTATGCATTTACAACATTTTTTTGTGTTTGACATGTCATGTTCGTATGTTTCACATTTCTCAGGGTTTGTGTATTTATAATATCTTCGCTTGTACTAATTACAAATTTGATGCTTATCTTTTTGCAATAATAAAAAAAATTATGCCTAATGTTTCATGTTTACAAAATTTGATATCTATTCATGTATTAATGGAAATTTGATGTGCATTGATGATAATGTATTCAGTTTATTGTTTGGGTTTCCTTTATATCTATGCATTTTGAATGAATGTGGGTCACATATTGTATGTAATTTAAATTAAAATAAAATATTGTCATTGCTCATTGTCCACATAGGTTTTTATGTTCATGCATTTACAACATTTTTTGTGTATGGCATGTCTTGTTTGTATGTTTAACATTTTTTGGGGTTTGTGTATCTAAAATATCTTTACTTTTATTGATTACAAATTTGATGCTTATTTTTCTACAGTAATCAAAAGTTTTATGCCTAATGTTTTCATGTTTACAAAATTTGATCTCTACTCATGTATTAATGGAAATTTGATGTGCATTGATGATTATGTATAAAATTTAATGTTTGGGTTTCCTTTATATCTATGCATATAGAATGATTGTGGCTCACATATTGTATGTAATTTAAAATAAAATGAAACATTGGGATTGCTCATTGTCCACATAGATTTGTATATTTATGCAAATTTTACGTTTTTTTGTGTTTGGCATGTTATGTTTGTATGTTTCACATTTTTTTGGGGTTTGTGTATTTATAGTATCTTTGCTTGTACTGATTACAAATTTGATGCTTATTTTTCTGCAATAATAAAAAAATGTAAGCCTAATGTTTTCGTGTTTACAAAATTTGATATCTACTCATGTATTAACGGAAATTTGATGTGCATTGATGATACTATATTAAATTTATTGTTTGGGCTTCCTTTATATCTATGCATTTAGACTGAATGTGGCTCACATCTTGTATGTAATTTAAAATAAAACAAAACATGGGGATTGGGGAGTGACGAGCGTAGTGTAATAATAGGCTAGAAGTGAGGGGGGAGGCCAGATGAGCTTCCACCTTCACGTGGTTGGCCTCGTCAGTAGAGAATTTATAATTCTTGAAGCTAAGACAAGCTCTTTCTATAAATATGCACATACAAATATTATCTCTCAAATTCTTAACATCCAACATGCTCTAACCCCCTCCACACACACACTGTCTCTCTACACCCACTCACCCCCCTTCCATGCCCCTCTCTCTCTCCACAACCCGCACCCTTCCATCCACTCTCTTTCTCTCTCTACACCTCGTCTCGCCTCCCCTTACTCACACACACTCTCTCTCTACACACACTCTGGGGCAATGATTATATTTGATTTATATAATCATATGATTGCCTTTGAATAATTGTATTTAAATGATTATTTTTTATTTGTATGATATGAATTTATAACATTATATCTCAAATTCATAACATCAAACCCCACCCCCTCTCTCTCTCTCTCTCACTCTCTCCTCGCCAACTTACCCCCCTTCCACAGCGTCTCCCACTCTCTCTCTCTCCACAACCCGTGCCTTTCCATCCATTCTCTCTCTCTAGAACCCCTTTCCCCTCCCCATACTCTCCCCTTTCCCCTCACTCTTTTTATCTCTAGACACACTTTGGGACAATGATTATATTTTATTTGAATAATTATATTTGATTTGATATGAATTTATAATTTGGATTAAATTTTATATAATTTAAATTTGTACTTTTATAATTATTTAATTGTATTTTTATTAATATTGTTATTTATATAATCATTCTATTTTATTTGTAAATTCAATATTTAATAGTTTAAATTAGATTAGATTTAATTTAATATTAATAAAATATTTAATAATATATAACATGTATATAATAATAAATATTCAATATATATTGGTTAAAAAAATATTTACAATTGTATAATGCTTAAAATTTTAATATTATTGTTAAATAGAGTTATTTTGGATGGTTCGGAGGAAGAAATTGAATCCACCCTACTTAGTTTCAATTCTTGTAAATGCATGATGGATGTCGACAATGTTGACAATGTATTCTTCACATGAAATATAAAACATTGTATATATGAAAAAATATATTTACATATTATTAAAATTTTATATTTATTTATTATAATGTTTTTTATATAATAATTAAAATTTAATTTAAATCCAATATTAATAAAATATTATATTATATGATTTCTAAAAAATGCTAATTAAACAAATATGATTTAATCAATATTATCTATATTAGAATAAATGTGGTCTGTTTTTTTAATACACTTCAAGGCTTTATGAATGAATGCCAACTAGATTGAACTAACCTATATCAACTAAAGTTAA
>APFE030359626.1:3170-17170 GCA_000404065.3 Pinus taeda
TCATAATCTAACCTCACTATCAAACTCCGAATCCCAAATGAAATAGATTCAGATAATAACTCAATCACTGCACTATACTCTGCAATGTTATTTGTTGTTTGACCGAGGCTTACCCCATGCATAGATACCAGCTCGTCAGAGGGCGAATAGATAACCCAAGTTGCAGAAGAAATATTCCGTGTACTACGACAAGCACCATCAGCGAAACCAATGTATTTTTGGAGAGGCGTCAACATCTGCGACATCAAACGTAAAACCAAGATAAGCAGGAATAACGACGAAAAACTCACTCTCTAAGCTAAGCACACTTTTTAATCTAAAACACACCGACTAGAAGGAAAACTAACCTAACTAAAAATTCTCCACACTCGTTTTAAGCATAATATCTCTTCAGGTAAAGACCATTTCTCGGTGTACCTAAAGAGACCCTTTCAAAGTCTACCAATTCATAGGCCCCTTTCGCTAGCTTTCGCTTGACAACATAGGGACCATGCCACATAGGCACAAATTTTCCAGTGCCTAATTTATCATTTGCTTGATCGTACAAAAGGACTAGATCTCCTTCCGAAAAATTGTGAGGGGTCACATTTCGATCATACTGAGCTTTAATACGTTTTGCATGAGATTCGATTGCTAATGCAGCATCACGACAATTCTCATCTAGTTGAGCCAAGTATAACAAACGTATTTCCTCTTCAGAAGTGGCTGGAA
Source organism: Pinus taeda (assembly GCA_000404065.3). Classification (NCBI taxonomy): domain Eukaryota; kingdom Viridiplantae; phylum Streptophyta; class Pinopsida; order Pinales; family Pinaceae; genus Pinus; species Pinus taeda. The sequence goes on from APFE030359626.1 coordinate 3,882, forward strand.
GTAACTCGATGGCCATTCGCAATGATGAGATTTCGCACTTAATAGGTAGCACAACTTCCACACCATAAACTAGTTGGAAAGGAGTGAACCCTGTTGATGTTTTAACTGAGGTTCGATACGCCCACAACGCTGAAAATAGCATGTTGTGCCAATTCGACCGATGAATCCTAATGATTCGTCGGATCATGATGACGAGAACTTTGTTGATGGATTCAACCAGGCCATTATCTTGTGGATAATAAGGAGTTGAACTGTCGTGATGCAAGCCAAGTTGGCCTGTAAGTTCAGTCATCATAACGTTTTGAAAATGATGCCCATGATCAATGATAATCACTTGTGGAACACCAAACCTAGCAATGATATGATTGAATACGAAAATCGCAGTTGTTTTGCCGTTTGCCTCAAATGTAGGCATCGCCTCGGCCCACTTGGTAAAATAATCTATCGCAAGGATGATATATGCATGCCCCCTGGCTGAGTGAGGGTTACATGTAATAAAATCGATACCCCATTTGGCAAAAGGACCAACGACAATTATAGGGTGAAGAGGAGCAGGTGGAGCACGCATCTTTCGATCAAAAACTTGGCAGTTGTGGCATTTTCGGACCGCAATAATACAATCTTTAAACATAGATGACCAGAAATAGCCAACACGCAATATCTTTTGGGCAGTGGCATACCCAGACATATGACCGCCACATGCTCCAGAGTGACAGTCATTGAGGACCCTTTGAGCTTCCTCATGAGTCAAACAACGTCGAAAAACAGAGTCTGCCCCACGACGATAAAGAGTATCTCCAATAATTTTGAATTGTTGGGACTGGAATCGTATTTTTCAACGGTCTGATCATGAAATATCTGGCCGAAAGGTTTTGGTTTGGAGATAAATGATGATATCCCCGTACCACAGATCTAAAGTGCTGATTAGAAACAAGGATTCGTCCGCAATGGGCTCCTCTGCCACAGTTTCTGTGTCAGCACGCGGGAAGTCACACATTAATTCCACAAAAACTAAATATTTCTTTGACTTAGACTTTTCAAATTCCAAGTCGAACTCTTGCAGGATAACAATCCATTTGGAGTACTTGCCCCCCAACAATTGCTTGGTCAAAATGTAGATCATAAGGTTGCAATCGGAAATAACTGTAGTTTTACGTAGTAAAATGTAATGACGAAAACGTTGGACAGCTTGAACAGTTACCAATGCCAATTTCTCCACATGTGAGTATTTTAGCTCAGTTGGATTTAACATGCGACTAAGGTAATATATCACATGTTCAGTACCGAAGTCATCTTCCTGAACTAACACCATTCTGATGGTGGAATAGGAAGCGGCGAGATACAAGAAGTAGTCATGGTTGTAGTTGGGAGGATGCAACAACGGTGCATGGGTCAACATGTGTTTTAGCGCATCAAAATATTTCTCAGCTATCTCGTCCCAAAAGAATGAAGTATTCTGCTTCAACAACCAGGTAAAACCCTTTGTGATCCCGACGTAGTTAGGGATGAATCAACGTAAAAAGTTTGCTTTCCCTTGCAAACTTTGGAGTTGGCGAAGACTTGAAGGAGGAGGCAATCGGATAATGGCTTCGACCTTCGAGGGATCGACGCGAATGCCGACTTTCGAAACAACAAACCCCAGTAACCGACCCGTTTCAATACAGAACACACACTTGTGGGGATTCAACCTAATCCTACAATGCCTACATCTCATAAAAATTGCTCTTAAATGGATGAGATGGTCAGCTCGATGTAATGAATGAGCAGGCAAGTCATCGAGATAGGGTTGCACAATGTGCTTAATATCATGAAAAGCATAAGACATAGCCCGTTGAAAATTTGCCCCGGCGTTCTTTAGCCCAAAATGTAATTTGAAATAAGCAAATGTCCCCCATAGACAAATGAATGCTGTTTTTGGTTGATCAGCAGGTAGAATATTGATTTGATTGTATTCGGAAAAGCCATCCATAAAGCAGAAAATTTCACTACCAGCACAATCGTCAATGATTTGATCGATATAGGGAGTAGGGTAATTGTCTTTTGGACATGCTCGATTAATGTCCCTATATTCGATACATATTCTTATTGTCCCTTGCTTTTTGTTAACAGGAACAATACTCGATACCAAATCTGTTAATGGGATCGGATAAATGAAACCTGCTTTGAGTAATTTTTCAACTTTTGCTTTAATTGCAACAGCTTTTCTTGGGTGAATTTGACGCAAACGTGGCCAAACGGGTTTAGCGTCCGGGTAAGTTTTGATTTCATGAATTACAATTGCTAGGTCAATTCCTCGCATTTCTTCATATGACCAGGAAAACACATCGCGAAATTCTTGAAATAGGGCCTTATATGTTTGAATTTCATCTTCCGTACAAGAGGCACCTATATGAACATTTTCAACAATTCCAGGCTTAACTGAAATGTCAAGGGGAATAGTCGAGAAATATTTCCTAAGTTTAACATGGAAAAAAAGGATATTTCATTGGATTCTAAGCATCCTTAACATATTCAGTCGTAAAAAGTGATGAAAAATCATTTTCAAAACGATCGCTCTCAGGTAAAAACGAAGATCTGTGATGAAGATCTTCCCATGGTAACTCATCAACGCATAGGATTTCACGAATTTGCTCATCCGTGTGAACAAGTTCAGAAAACGTTATTAAATCTGATTTTGATGTCGAAAGTGATTCTTCATGGACCACATTCATTAAGTCGATTTGGGTTGATGTTGTGTCGGAAAACGACTGCACGGTCTGATACGCAAGTTCATACGGACTCAAAGGCATAAAAGTACCAAATGAGTCTATCTCAGATTTAGAAGGTATGATCCAAGGATCATCATTAACAACGGTTTCTGATGAAATCATATGAATGGTTGCAGTAAAAGACGATGCGTTGATAGGAGGAAAAGGAAAAGTGCCCAGTAAACCAGAATCTTTAATTAGTCCTACACCAACATCCTTATAAGGTATCATCACTTTACCAACATGCTGAATGCTCTCAGTAGAGGCTGGGTCGGATGAAAAGTATGGAAACTGGTCTAAGGTTATGATCTTTCCATTATGAGGGAATTTTATAAGCCGAAAGACCGATGAAACAATTGTTTTCATAGCGTAAGACCAACTACGACCCAAGAGAAGGTTGTAATCCAGAGGGGCATCAACCACCTCCACATCTAGATTAACGGTTTTACCTTCAACCCCTATAGGTAGATCCTGTAAAATGCCGAAAGGATGAAACCCACGGCCATCAAAGGCCTTAAGAATCATCGGGGATTGATTTAGTGAAGGAGAACTAAGTGATCTCTAACACTGTATCGACATAATACACATGGAAGCTCCCTCATCAATCACAGTCCTATGAACAGGTCTATTTTTTACTATCACTGGAATCTGGACAGCCATCTGATGAGGTAAGCGGGGTGCACTATTTTGTAGATCAAAGAATATAATGTTCGGGTCTTGAACGTCAACAGCTCCTATAGCTGACAAAAGTAACTTGCGTTGTGCTGGACAGGATTGCAGCACTTCCAAAGTCGACATTGATGAGGGTGAAACAGCTAAATCCTCAACAATGTTATAGTTTTGAGCTACTCTCACATGTGGATTGAAAGAAGACTTTCGAAGTATACCCTTGGCGGGTGGTTTGATTACTAAGTCTAGATTAGGTTTCTTGATCTGTAGTGGATCGGAACCGGGAGCTGAGGTTGATGGGTTCGAATGAGAAGATTCTGCTTCTTTACCATCAACAGGACTTTCACTGCCATAATCTTGCAATCGAGTCGCAATCCTAACATGGGACATCATCAATATGGGTTCTTCATTGGCACTGGAGGACAAACCTATCATCTTACTATCTTGAGCTGGAAAAGGATCCTTCAAGACAGCAGGAGTTTGGGAACCTTTGACAATCTTCGCAACCTCTGCACGATGAGGGTAGTCTCTCATATAATGTTCTTCATCGCAGATGAGACACGGATAACGAGGTTTACGTTTTTCATCAGTTGATTCTGCTTTTTCGGGTTTCTCTTTTGAATTCTTATCTGTTTTATTCTTCTTCTTCCCTTTCTTCTTACCACCGGTTTTTGATTTAGCTGTAGATGAATCTACAATGTAAATATCGGTGGAAAGTTCCGCGGAAGACTCTCCTGTCGGGGAATCTGGCAAGGTTATGATAGGAGAAGAATTCTTTGAAGACTTCTTCTTTTGGTATTAACCATACCAATCATACCATTAGCGACATGAGACCCTGAAGGAGCAGAAACGATTTGATTTTGTTTGGGTAGATCGAGGATTTTCTCGTGTAACGTACCTAACTAAGTATAAACTAAGTCAAGGTACTATTCTTGAGCAATTACTTGCTCTTCAGTAACTACTCTAGCCTTAGCTACATCCTCAGTGATCTTGGGCAGTAAAGATTTTACAAACCATTCAGCTAAGATCTGATCCGGGATATAAAATTTCACTAAATGCTGTCGATGTCTCCATTCATGGATATGATTTGAAATGTAAGTGGACGTTGACTGCTTTAACGAAGTTAATAATTCCGTGCCATTGTCATATCTGATCGGTAACTGAAAATGAGTTAAAAACGAGGTAGCTAACTGACTAAAGTTATAAAAAGTGGCTCGCGGTAACTCAATGTACCACTTGGCCGCAAGACCAATTAGAGTGCACTGGAAAAGTCGTAAATGAATTGAATCATTTGAAATGGAATTAGACGCACACCAGAGGTGATAAGTCATCACATGGTTCAACGGGTCCTCTCCTGTCTTACCTTCGAACTTAGGAATATCACTGGGCAACTTATGCGGCATTGGCGGCCAATACTGAAGATAGTTAATTGGATCGTTGGTAAGGTGTGTCAAGTCAGGCAAGTCCAAAGTTGCAATGAACGGTAACTGACGATTAGGGTCCCTGAAACTTGGGGTCTGTAGACCAGCCCCAGGAGGAGGATATTTGGGATAACTAGGAATGGGAATCGCATTTGGGATATTCTGACCTCCTAGAAAACCAGGATTAATCGGACCATACTGGGGTTGTTGAGGTTGTTGATATGTATACCCAGGGTATGGTTGATACTGATAGGTTGGTTGCTGCGGAGCAAGACCGTATTGGTACTGTCCTTGGTACGGTTGTTGATTGTATTGAGGTTGAGTGGTGACAACCGTACTTCCTACAGGCATTTGAACCGAAGTGTGGACCATGGGTCCAGACTAAGGTAAAGATGTCTGAGGAGTAGATACAAGGATAGTAGAAACCGAAGCTGTCGATACTCCAGAAGAAGGTGGGGTAGATGGAACAGATGTTGCAGCAGTCGCAGTAGATGTTTGAGGTGGAGTGCAAGGCGTACAAGTTCCAGACTGAGAAACTATAGAAGGTGCTGAAGTTTGAACAGTAGATTGGACAGGTTGCTGGGATGAACCAGAAACCAAGGGTTCTCCGGTTTGAGATGACAACTGCACATTCGGTTGCAAGACCTGTTGGGATTGAGATGGGTCCCACACTAAATTTGTTCCGAGGTATGGACCCATAACATGTTGAGGATATTGAGGACCATAACCGGGTTGAGGGTAGGGTTGACAATATGATTGACCCGAAGGTGGTTGGTAACCTTGAGCTGGGTACTGACCTTGGGGTTGATAACCCTGAGGCATGTACTGATACTAGGGTTGACCTTGAGGTACGTATTGATATTGAGGTTGATTTTGAGGTGCATATTGATATTGAGGTTGACCCTGAGGTACATATTGATACTAAGGTTGACCTGGAGGTACATATTGAGTTTGGGGTTGACCTTGAGGAACGTACTGTCCCGTAGGTATGTACTGTCCTTGAGGTTGTCCTCCAGGCGCAAATTGAGTACCTTGAGCTTGCCCCCCAGGTATATACGGGGTACCTTGGGGTTGCCCCCCAGGCACATACTGGGTACCTTGAGGTTGCCCCCCAGGCGGAGACTGGCCACCTGACATTATGAGAATATCTTCTACATTCAACGGTTTAGTACCATTACTTCCAGTTAATAACTTTTGTTCGATAGGCTGAGGAGATGCTCCTGAAAAAGTACCAGACACAGACTGATACCCAACGGGAACAGAAGAACTGCCGTACAAAAAGGTTTCCGAAGATTGAGAAAACATGGATGACTGATTAGACATATTCAACAAAGGATAGTAATCTCTAGGTGCTGGGTGATAAAAAATACGAGGTGGTGAAAAACTTAGTCTCGGGTTTTCCAAAAGATTAGTCAATGAACGATACTAAGCACTACTCCTAGGTGGTCTATAAAATATTGATTCGCGCTCCTTAAGGTCTAAGATAGGTCGATCTTCTGGAAAAGGAAAACTTTCTTCGTTGTCCGAAATAGCAAGTTCTTCAATAGCTATAAGTCCAGAACGAAGATCCTGGGTAATTACAATTTCTACCCTAGGTGAACTAGGACCATTAGAAGCTGGAGAAACAAACTCTGATACGGGAGTAGCATCAATTTCAGATTCAGGTTCAGATATTTCCGATTCTTCACCTATATCACTAGTAGATGCAACACTACCAGTAACTTCTGAAACTACTAACGGTTGAGAATCAGGATGTACTATCAAAGAAGACTCTCCTTCTTCAGGTGAACCAACTCTACTATCTCTAGGAGTTACGAGGACTTTCAAGCCTTCAAGCTGGCTTGGTACTTCCTCAGGAGGTTGGCCCCGAAGCCTACGGGACTTCCTCAATAACTCAGCCACGTTTACAAACTCAGGAGATTGGCCCCGAAGTCTACGAGACTGTCTTGGTAATTCAGCCACAGTTAAAGACTTTTAACTACTTCACACGCAAACAAAGTAAAATCTCAATGAAAAGCACCTAAAGCCTCTAAAGAACCAAACAAATTGAATCAGACGCCTAAAGAATCTAGGAGATCAATCACACACAAACAGTAACTTTCTGTACCTAAAACACTAGTTGGTGATGAAATCCAACGTCGCAGAGTTCGATATAGAAATAGCAGTTGGAGCAGTTACCCTGGCAACCTGCTTAATGAATAGATTGGCATAAGTTTCAACACTTAATCGTCTCGAGTGAAGAGAACCCCCAGAAAATCCAAGTGAGTCTAGCCGATGTCTGCTCCAGGTACAGTGGGATCTTCCCACCACCATCACCTTAGGAAGAATCCTATAGAATATGGTCACTATGTACCAACAGAAACAAATATACCTGGGGGAACAGTCTACGATCCGATACGCACTCAAGGGCAGAGTAACAAGCTCAATCCCCTTGAAGGCTCCTCGACATAATCCGAGGTTTACCAACAAGTGACCCCAGGCTCCTCGACAATGGTTAATCCGAGGTTTACCATTTGTAATACGTGAATATTTGGCATCGTTCCCAATGAGAAAGGATTGATTCCCACATTGGTTCGGACACGATCTCATGCTTCTCCTTTAAGAGGAGCTTTCCCAGAGCATAGATGCAACAATTGGATTTCTCCTACCGCAAGATAGAGCTACTTGTTTGTTTTACTATCTTGGAGAGTTAATTACTCCCTACTCCAAGATACTAGCCTAAGCTATGTTGGTGTATCAGAGCCCTAGAAACAAAAAAATTTGCTAGATTGATTTTATTTTAAGCGTGATTTTTAGTGGTTTTTGATTAAGTCAAGAGGTGATGGAGATGAAACTTGTAGTGTAAAGACTCGACTCAAAATCACTACAAAATGCACTTAAGATGATTAAACAATATTTTCTCTTCAATGAAGTTCTAGCTAGGAAAGAGTTGGAAAATGCAAATATTTGAAAACACAAATCTTTCTTAATAATCAAATCAAAAGAAGAGTATTCGTTTCAATGCACTCAAAACGAGACAACTAATTATTTTCACAAGAATTCCTTTTTTCATTCGAGCACTCAAATGCTACCAAGACAAACTTTTTTCAAAAGAGACCTTTCATATTTTTTTAAAAAACATTCAGAATTATAACTAAAGCAAATATTTGAGAAAACTATGAATAAAGCAAACTTAAGATCTACAAACTATGAAAACCTATTTGAAGTAAAAGCTCACAAAAAGTCTTTTTGAGGATGTTTTACTTGGCTATAAGCAAACCAAGGACCAATTTGTCCAAAATCACAAATAAGTCAAGAACAACCAATTTTGTTTTCCTTTTGAAAAATGAAAATCCAAACTTTTAATCACAAGCTTTTCGAAGTTTTGTAAAGAGAAAACTCAAAGCGGATTCCTCAAAAAGGGGAGATTTCATAAATGGTCAGACTCGTAAGAAGGCTGGTAGACACTAAGGTGATCTGAAATCCCTATAGCTTCTAAGCTCAGAGCCACTACACAACCAAATTGAAAAACAAACCCAACAAGCAAAACTCCTAGGAATTTCACCTAAAACCCTAATGCTAATGAAATTAAACCAAGGAAAGATTTCAACCAGTCACATGTAGGTATGGGCAGAGGATAACCACTAGAAAAACAAAATAAAACTAGTTTAAAGGGCAAAATTCAAAATTTTCAAAAATTTAGCAGGGTACGCAGGTTCAGAGTTTACACAAGTGCGGGTACGCTCTGTGCACAAAGTAAAAGTGCGTACAGGTATGCACTGTGATACACGTGTAGACTGCGGACTTCAACCAAAGTAATGAAAAATAAAAAACAAAGCTAAATCCACTAATTCTACCCAAATCCACACACAACAAACCAAAAACAGAAACAAAAAGGCAAGTTTCTCAAGTCAAAGAAAAACAAGGAAAACAATCAAGTCCCCAGTGGAGTCGCCATTTTGTCACGCGGAATGAGTCGATCTTGCGGACAAGATAGACCTTCCTAGAATCTAAAGAAAACCTAATGACAAGCAAACCAACCAGACACTATCTTTCTCTAAATGTGCTTTTATAAATAATGGCAAACAAGTGTGTTTAAGGCCTACCTTATGTCCAACGCAAGTTTGGGGATGCCCTCGCTTCTTTGATCCAAATGAATTCCTTTGTCGTGAACCTGCTAACACAAACAAGGCAAACGATTAAATAGCACCTGAAAAACCAATATTATAAAACATATTTAACATGAAAGTCAAGGAGTCCATGAAACAAATAACATGAGATACTTGTTGAGAAAAATGAGTTTGATTGTATTAATTCAAAATGAGAAGAACCTTACAACCTTTGCCTTGACGTTGTACGTACAAGCTCCTCCCAGGGTTCGACAAGAAGTCTCCTCTACTTTGACAAGTTTCACTCACTTTCCAATGAAACCAAAAGGTATGTGATCTCTCCTCTCAAGTTTAACTAGGAAGTCCCAATTCCATCAGCATTTACCCTCAAAATGTTCAGCTTCTAACCTCTCCAGCAACTGACCCATGCCTTAATTTATAGTGCAATGGAGGGAAGTTACTAGGTCCTCCTTCAAAGGGATAAAGCCCTCCTTCAAAGGGATAGCTCCTCCTATCAAGGGATTAGCTCGTTCTCTTTTGGGATGCATGAACCACTTTGGAGCGAACAATCCACGTCAAAATTCTTCTAGAAACATCTAGAATTAACCCAAAAGTGTGTTTTTTAGGATAAACTTGCGCCTTTTTTACTTTTACAGGGGTACGCACCCACCCTTTTACAGACAGAGCGTGTAGGTACGCAGATATTATGAACAAAGGATGCAGGTTCGCAGGTAGAAGTAGGATAAAGTACAGAACCAGAGTAATATTGATTTTCAATGTCTTTCTCTCTTTTGCAAAGCTTGAGATGAAGAGCTAAGGTCTGAGACTTGCTTAGGAGGCTAGTATAAGTGATGATAGATCCATACTAACTGCAAATAATCATGGTGACAATATTTTTGTGTAACAGCTACTACAACATCTCCATCCATCTCACACCATTGCACACCTCTTTGTGCCACCTAGCACTGTGGAAAACACTTGTGCCTCTCGCATTGCTACAACCTGCTAGTTATGCACTATCCTGGGATTCCCTGCATTGTCGCTCTCTCTGCCGCTCCATCCGCATCTGTCTCTACCCAATCAGTTAGTTCCTACTACTTGACATCGGGGCTCCCATAGCAAGGTCTCATCCAAGAGGTTGGGTACCTCAAGGATCCTGGCCCTCCTCCATGGGATGATCACTCTATATTGCCCCACCTCCTACCTGGAGGTATGGCTGCATGTGATCCCTCTGCCCACCTGGCTCGAAGTTTCCCCCTACTGGAGTTCTCTGCATGAGTAGATGTCTCTACTAAATCTCCTCTCAACTTCCCCTATTATGGCTGCTCCACAACCTCCTGAAGTTGTTGCACCAACCGTGGCTCCTCTACCATCATCTAAGACTTCTTCTAGCTCTACATGTTGAGAAGTAATATACCCTCCCTCTCAACCACCAAGTCTCCATCAGTTTCCTTTCTGCTCAAGGCTTTGCTTGCATCTTGAACCTCAAGAGCATACAGGTTCTTGACTTGTGAACCAATCTGCTTCACATGTCTAGTGATGATGTGTGTAAGGAAAACCTTTCCCTTATTGAAGACTACATTATAACCTCTATCTTCCAGCATCACGATTGACACCAAGTTTCTCTTCAGTCTTGGTACATACTTGACAATGGTCAAGGTAAGGCGAGATCCATGCTCCCTCCTCCAAAGTACTGAACAAACTCTTATCGTCGGTCATGTGGAAAGAAGCTCCACTTTCAAGAAACCAACCACTTTCCACCATGGATGAAACCATGCATGCAAAGAGTGTGAAATCCAACTCAAACTGTGAAGCAAGTGCCTCACCTTCAGATCCTTCCTCAGATCCCTTCTTGGATTTCCTTTGTGGACAATTTGCAACATGGTGGCCCACCTCATGACAATGAAAGCATCACACTTTTGATTTTTCAACTTTCTTCCCATCATTGGAAGAACCAGATTTGGAAAGAGAAACCTTCTCCTTCCCCTTCTTCACCTTACTCGCTAAGGCATAGTTCTCCTCATCATGCATGGATGAAGAAATGTCTGTGGTGCTCCATCTGATCTCCTCCTACATCAAATCCAACCATAATCGTTCCCAATCTAGCAGCTTCTCCCTTCCATTCACCGAGTCATGGTGGCTATGCCAGCTCTTAGGAAGGCTAAGGAGTGCTAGACTCACCATATCCTCACCCGTTGTCACATCCCTTACACTTGAAAGTTCATCCCTGCATGTGATGAGCTTGGTCAGGTACATAGAGATCGTCTCATCCCTTTCACACTTAATCTTTCAAAGTTTTTCCTTCACTACCATCTTCCTCTGATCACTGCTATTATGATATAAGTCTTTCAATGTTTTCCACATTGCATCCGGAGTCTCGTTCCCATGGAGGCTCGAGACAATGTGATCTCACAATCCCTCCAAGAGAATTCTCCTAGCTTTAGCCACACACTTCCTCCATTCCACCTACTCAGTCTTGTTAGTAGGCTTAGGGGTTTCTTAATCAATGAAATCCTCAAGGCCATTATCTTCCAAAACTGCCTCCATGCGATCCTTCCAAGCTATATAGTTTGAGCTGCCATCAAGGGCATACTCAAGCCTCAAACCATAGAATGTCATCGATGAAATAGATGTGATAAGAACTTGAGATCTATATCCCAGATAATAAACTTCAAATTTCTCCTTCTAGTATACTATTCTTGCTTGATCACCTACGCTCCGATACCATGTAGAAATTTCCCACCTGTAGATCAACCTGGTAATGCAATGTACTAAAGAAAAACACTTGATCTACTTCTACAAACAATTTAACGGAAGCTTAATCAAACATGAGCAACATCAATAAGAACACATATAACTGATAAGAAGGAATCAATCACACATGACACAGAATATATCACTGGGGAAAACACCTGCATAAAACCCCAACATTGTATTATCAATCAAGTGGAAATCTTCAACCACATACAAAAAGAATCAGCTCAATATCTATCTTGCTCTCTCTATAATCAGAATATCTTGATGATCTTCAATCAGAAGATGAAAATCATGGACTACCTAGGCCTCTATATATAGGCCACAAGTCCTCCAATCTCCTATAATAGATCCTTCTCCATGCAAGGAATACTTACTAGAAATATCCAAGCATCTGATAGTACACTGTCCCACATCTAATCTCAACTGGATCTCTGACAAAACTGACATGCAACAATTATCCATGAGTGAATCCTCAATTATCTAAAATAATAATTGTCACATGCATGCAAGCATTAACAAAATATATTTTATTATTTTAACAACTTGTTAAAATAATCTAACTTGACTTGACTAGTTAGAAATAAGTCAACTGATTCTCTCATTATAGACCTCATACTTATTCCTTCAATCAATGGAGGAAATTAAGGACACATTCCCCAATTAGTGGGACAACTCATGTGCATGCTCAAAAATACTTCACATTCGAATTTCCTTAACTAATTAACTCAACTGAATTAATTAATTAATATTTCCAATTGCTGTTAAGACCAAAAATAATTTTACTTCCTATAGATAGACTAGGGACTGCTATAAATAGGAAGGGACCCCGAAATGCTATTTTTAGAACTTTCTATTTTTAGTAGTTTCACCTCTCACCCAATGTGACCAATGACCTCACTAGCCAAACTACTATTTTTAGACATGTTGTTTTTAGTAGATCTATTTTTAGCACATTCTAAATTTAGCATTTCTTGTTGCACATTTTTCAACATTGTGCTCCTACCTTTAGGTCTCCCTCTATCTTTGACATCAATGACAACATTATTAAACATAACCTACTCCTAGATACTCTACTCACATATAAAACAATAACAATACTAAAATAATGGAATACCTTCTCTTTCTAAAGGCCTAATATTTAGCATATCATTTTAGTTGTCCAAGGTTAGGGTTAGGGCTTTTCACGCCTCAACTATCAATTGTTGTTAGGGTTTTGGACCCTTTAGAATATTCTTGAAATTCCACATGTGACTGGCCCCACATGTATATGTAATGGGGGATGGTATGGAATCCACTTGATCCCATGGTGTTTAACGGGGTAAGTCAACTTGTTGGATGCATAAATTCCACTTATGAACTTCAATTGAGGTTATGTTTACATCATTTGAACTCTTTCAATGTGTGGTTCATTGCTAAGGGAGCAGGAGCTATGCTTAAAATGTTTTGACCCAAATAAGTGCCATTTGATGTCTCAAATCGGCTCTATAAGGTTCCATATCGCATATCACCAAATTAGGAGTTTCCCTTAAAATGGGCACTACAAATCAATTCCTCTATTTTTTTGACCTAAAAGGTACAAAGCTCTGAAAAGTTATATAATAATCCAT
>APFE030359628.1:0-10754 GCA_000404065.3 Pinus taeda
CCCTTATAGGGGAGCCACATATGTGACCAATCGGTGGAGATATACCCATGGAGCTTTTCTGACCAATCCCTGCTTAAAATCAACCCATAGAATTCAGGTATATCGACGACTAGGATGTCAATCCTTTGGAATATTCTTGGGTCTGCTGATAACCTGATCGTTACAGAGTTTATTTCCCCTAGAACTTGAACTTTAGTTCTATCCTGCACAATGTGAATAGAAGACTTTTGGGGTTCTATATTTAGTTTAGAGCAAACTGAAGCAGGCATTATATTCGAGGATGCCCCATAATCAATTAAGCAGTTGTGTAGATTTCGATTATAAATTTCATAAGTCAAGAGGAAAGGAGGGGTATGGGAGTTTGATCTATCTCCAATCAGAATTGTGTCAGTTGCCTCAATTCTACCAGCAGGGGGTTGTCCTGAGTCGCTTGCAGCTTTAGTGGTGGGAAGGGGTGAAGAAGGAACAGCGTTGAGTTCTTTGAGTTGTAATTTTTGCTGATGTTTTAATTTACTAAGTTCAAACATGGTGATGTTCGCCTTAGTTTTCTTCATGTCATCGACAATGTTGTAATCCATCGAATCAGAAACTACCAACGTTTTAGATGATGAAGGTGTAGTAGAGGATGATGGTTGATTGTTAGATACTGTCGCGGCTGGCTTTCTAATGGGTACCTTTTCCTTTACTGTATTGGTTCCAGCGCTCCTTTTCTTTAGATTGGCTTGAACAGGTTCGGGAGTACCTTTACTCCTTGTAGTGACAGGAAAGGCTTCTTGTTCAGCGTCAGTATCAGAATTAGGGAGTATAAAGTCCCACATCCCGTGACATTCAACTACTTCCTCTTCTTCTTCTTCAGATGGTGTAACTGTTTCTTCCTCTTCTTCTTCCTCAGGATCCGAGTCTGCATATGATATAAAATTTAGAGGTTTGGACTCGGGTTTCTTGAAATTCCTATATGGTTTCTTTGTTGAGGATTCTGATACTTGTTTCTTGATCTCAACCATTTCGTTCGACATGGTTTTAAGGACTTTTTGAAGGCCCTCCGTGTCATATGGATCCTTAGTAATCTTTTTCTTAGAGTCATCTTTAAAGGACACTTTTTTAGATTTTCTTTCTTCCAAGGCAGTTTTCTTTTCTAAGGCGATTACACTTTTTTCCACAGCGAGTGCTTCCTTCATGTTTTCGGCCAATGTTGGCTGTTTAGCCCTATAGACAAATATGGCTATGTTTGAAGGCAAAGCAGTGATATACCACTCACTTCTAACTTGTTCGCTAGGCTTATCATCAGTGAGGATTTTGTTCAAGAGTTTGTTGAATCGGGAGTTGAACTCCTTAATGGGTTCTCTTGACTCGATCCTTAAATTGGAAAGGTCATGGACAAGCATAGCTAAGGATCTGTCATCGCCGTATTTGGTGAGAAATTGTTCCTGGAAGATATTCCAACTCGTGATGGATCCAGAGGGCAAGGAAAAATACCAAGACCCTGCAGATCCTTGTAGTGAATAGGGAAACAATCTTACTACCACATCTTCTTCAGTGACTCCCTTTAGATTGACTGACAGCATAAAATAGTTAATATGTTCTTCTACAGAAGTTCCAGCATCTGGATTGAACTTGGGTAACCATTTTTCGGGGTAATCGGGTAAAGGATGTAAAGGTGCAGGCATGGTGACCACACCAGGACTTCTCCATGGTATTTGGGCCATTTTAGGATTACCAACGATCGCTTGTGGTGTTCCAGGTGCCTGAGGGGGAGGTGGAAGTACAGACTGAAAAGATTGCGATGCTTGAGATGAAGTCCCTTGGTGAACAACAATATGAAGTGGTGAAGTGGGTGTATGACTTCGCACAAGTGATGATGAAATGGAAGATGATGGAGAAAAGGTTTCACTACCAGACCCTTCGGCGGTCTTCTTGATCCTTTTTCTTTCAGGTAAAGGAAATTCGGGTGGTTCAATCCTAGCTTTTCACTTTGGAATCTGTTAAGAAGAGGGGGTAAGCGAAATTGCGAAGTGTGATTGCCTTGTGATACTTCAGATCTAGGAGGGGAAATTGAGAAGCCCTGAAGTTTCTAGATGATGGATTGAACTTCAGGAGACTCCGGACTTAAGTGTTCTGAAGTATGTTGTAATTGAGCAGTAGTGGTTGATTCTTCTTCATCTCGTCTGGATACTGGAGATTCAGAATGCGAACGAGATGTCCGAGGAGAGACAGAGGGTGAGTTACTCTTTGAATGGTTTGTAGGTGTTCGCTTACTCGCCATTCATAGCGGATGACCCTCCTTCTAGCGCCAGAAATGTTGAGGCCCCGAAAATCGCTGCCACAACATTGGGGGATAACCACCTGGTCCGGACCTTAGTACAGCTCCTTTTCCGTTTGGGATGGTGGCTCCGACTGGAGATAACGGGACCAGTTTCCCGATAATCAAATAAAAGGGATGGATGGGTGATGAATAGTTTGCTTAAGTGATAGGCGACTAGCTTATTCTATTGACAGAAATAGGGAAACTAATTCTAATCCCTGGAACAATTTATTCATTCGGAATGCAGCGTTAAATAATCTTTATCTATCTAACAGGCATGTAGATGACTCTGTAAAATAAATAAGATACATTCATTCATTCAAAGATTACTTCATATGAGTAGTCACAATGAAGCGATAAATGCAAATTACTGCATTCACTGTTTATATCATCGATACATATATACGATTGAAAGGGAAGAATGCGATAAACAACCAATAGTGGAATGCATAAGGAATGATGCGAGAAGCATATATATATAAGCGATAATAGCAAGAGAAATTTAAACAACAATTCATATAACAAAAATGAGTACAGACGCAGATAATAGTACCATGTGAGCTGCAGATCAATCCGAAATATCAATCGCTATTCAAAATTCCTTCTTCAACATAGAAATGCTTTTAAACAATGACAATAGTGCACATTTGCATTAAAAACCTTCCTCATTAAATTCAGAATAATTGGTCCAATTTCATAAAGAATATCCCTGAAGTACAATAGTGCAACTTCAGGGTTTAAGTCATATACAAAACTTTACGACCCTTTCTAAATGCATGAAAGGGTCTATAAATACTACTAAGCTAAAAAAAATCTATGAAACAAAATCCTACTAAATTGGTATTCGGCGATGTGAGTCATGCCTCACGTTGATTGCCCTTAAACCTGAGCTGGCTTATCGCAAGCATAGGATCCACTTCTGGTGGTTTGTTGAGGCGCAAACTGAATTGGGCAGCGAAGGTGGCATCCTGAATGTCGGGTATAATATACCCGACAGTGTCTGTAAGGCACTTCAAGGCGGCTCTTTGGCTGTATGGATTGATTAAGAAGAACCAATAAGCATCCCATGTTAAAATGTTGATTCCAGCGATTAATCTTTCATTTTTTTCCAGCTCCGGGTAGCATGAGTGCTCCAACATCTTTGTCGCTGTTAATTGACCTGGAGTACATTGGGAAATCATATTAGACAAATAAAGCGTATTATTTAGTAATGCAACCAAATTTCCAGTGGTTGTTTTGCATCTGGAAATTCCTCTTTCTGCCTTCATTAGTTGTGATTGCCATTCTGTGAATAATATTTCTTTGTGCGATTCCATAATTCTCTGTAGATTAGTCGCCTGACCTTGATCGGAATCCTGCAATTCTATAAAATTTGTCAGTGTTTCTTCAGCCTGATCCAAATCGGTCCTTGCTTTTTCTACCTTTTCGCTTATGGATTCTACTAACTCGCACAATGGTTCTGCTTGTGTAATCTGCTAACATAGGAGCTTAACCTGATTAATCAATGCCTTATTTAACTAAAGTGCTTCTGCTTTGAATTCATCTACCTGAGGGAGCTTTTTCATTTGCTCAATTTGAGTGGTCAATTGAGCGATTTGCTCATCTTTTGCTTTCATTGTTCCCTCAGTCGATATTCTTAATTGCTCCAGTGCCACTGATAGCTCCCTTTGCCTTTGGATTGCGCTTTCATCAATCCTCTACTTTTCGTCTTGTAATTTCTTAGTCAGCTGATGATTGCTCTATTGCTGCACTAGCAATTCCTGTTCTGCCTGCTCTACCTTCTGCTAAACTTTTGATAATTTCGCCTGTAGCGAAGAGATGTCTTGGTCTTTTGCCTTCAATAAACTGCTCATCTCCGATGCTTTATCAATGGTCGCTGCCGAATATGCTCCAGCGAATTGCGATAGCTTGGTTAAGTCATCGGAGGGGTCGAATTCCTCTTTCCACACAACATTGCCCATTACTGTTAATTCAGGGAATGGAGAAGGTTGATCAGATTTTCTCCTTTTCCTCTGTCGCTTTACAACAGCTTTATGCTTAGGGCTATAAAATACATCCAAAGGGGGAATCTCTTCAATTTGCAAAATGATTTCTCACTTTGGATCTTTAGGAATTGTCTCTGTTTCTTTTGATTTGGGTATGCCGTTGGTTTCGCCCGAAGCCGGTTTCGATGTCGCTTCTTGCATGTCGCCTTCTTCAGAAACCTCATCATCTTTCGAGCACTCCAGGTTGCTGATAATTGTACTAAATTGCTACCATTGCTGGAGCAAATTCAGATCAACTAGTATATCATCATTATTTTTAGAGCTGCCCTCTTCTTAGGCTTTCGCCTGCATTTCTTCTTGTCGCTGCACATTTTCCTGGATTACTTCCTGCCGCTGGCTATGGACTTCCTCCTGCTGATTTGATGTAGTAGGAGGTGGCGTATTACTTCGTTGTTCAGGCTCGCTTGATCTGGTTGTCGTCGGAACAGTCGCTAACAGGTCTAGAGGCAGAGTTTGCAACCTTTGTTCTCTAATTCTATTAAATTCGACTAGCCCTTCATCGTTATACACATTTCTGGCAAGCGACTTAACTTGATATAGCGATTCGACCGATGCAAACAAATCCTTGAATCTGTCTTCTTTGTGCTCGACCTTGGCCAATTTGGCCTGGTCGAGCACATTGTAAGTGATCTTCCTCGGATCATACTGCCTGCTAGGCAGAGTAGCCAGAGTGAGAAAATTCATCTTCCCAGCTTCCTTCTCTGCATGTTTGATATCATGCAGGGTATAAATTCCAATTTGTAAGGGAAAAGAGGGCCAAACATGTTTTTTCGCTCTTTTCAGGGTCTGAGTAACCCCATTAGCATTGATTTGATAAGCTACTTCCCTGGCAAGTAACTTATCAGGGATGTAAAGTGGTAGCACATGCAGCCTGGCCTGATTGCCAAAAACTCTGATGTAGGTGAATTTCTCCTCCCCAAACCAACTTTCTACTGCGGTCAAATCTATCCCTGCTTGCTCAGAATTATTTGGGGCAGGCTTATCAAAAATGGAATAATGAATTGGCAACATAAAACCATTGCAGATTTTATAAAGATGGTGCTTATAATTAGTCTTCAACAATTTTTGATAATATATGTGAATGGGTGTGGGGTCTTGCGACGTCCACCTCCATCCCAGCACAGGAAATTCAGAATTAAAACACAACACATCCATCACATAGGCACTGTAATAGAATGGCGGAATAACCCTCTCTGTAATGCGATAGTTAGACTTGAAATCGAGAATGGCGTTGGCTAACTTGTCGGATAATATAACCGCCCAATCCATAATTTCGCCACCACATGCCGCCTCCATTAAGGGGACCATTTCTATGGTAAAATTGGCAAATTCATGCAATCCCCATAGCCTACACAGCATAATTCCAGCAGAGCAGTAAGGAGAACATAGGGAGTCAACTGAGTACTTACCCAAGGTTTCATGCTTGTGTTTCGCTGTATTCTGTCTCCAGCCTCGAATTGGTTCAGTTTCAGTCTCGTTCTCTGCTCGAAATTTCTCCAAAAATCCTGCATGATATTTTTTCTCTTCTGCCGGTAGGTGATACATTAGCCTTAGATCTTCGGCTCGAAAAGAACCGAAAATCCGCCCGTCCGCAGTGCTAAACAATCTGTTGATAATTGGGAGCTCTTGGATTGCCCACCTTACCACATCTGTGTATGGGAGAATTTGTTCCCGGGCCGTTATTCTGTGCAGAAAGGAGTCGGCCAAGTATTTTAAATTGGCGTCGGATTTGCTGGTATTATCGCATGAGATTTCTATCCCGGTCACCTTTGGCTCTTCTGCTTCAATCAAATTATACGTCCCTTGCCAAGTGGTCCTGGTAAGTCCCAAGCACGTCGTATCTGATATAAGCCCTTTTTTCTTACCGCTTGGATCAACAACAGCTTGCCCCGCGGCTGGCAAAGCAGTAGGCATTGTGGTCTTCTTGGACTTATTTCCCATCCTACTTTCTTCTATCTCTATGGAAGAATCCTGCACAGAGCAAAAGATAGGCGTAACACAGGCAACAATAACATGAATTGAATAGAATGAAGTATATATATCTGGATGGATTCATAGAGATCAATTGACTTAAGGTGGCCTTGGGATCAAATCCGTGGATAGATCGCAAGCCTGCTGTTCTCATTAAATGGTCGTTATGGCTTGTCAATCTCATTAATTCCAGTCGCTTCGATTAATAGCTGAATGATTTATTTGAAGCATGCCTTGGGCGATTTGGCGGTTTGAACGCAGATGAGCGGCTTTTCAAAGGATATTTCCTTAATTACAAATAAATCATATTAAACTGCCATTTATGACTTTTACTTTGAAAACTGCGCTTTTTTCCCTTTTCGCAATCGGGCATTGGGGAAATGCTAAGTTATTACATTGGTTTCGTTTGGAATCCACGATCACCGATAGCGATATTGCATCACGTCGGGAATGGCTAGCATGGTCGTTTAGAATGAGGGCATCACATCGTGTGAGGGGGAGCTTATTTGCACTTTAAGTGTTATCGCCGATTGCCGATTTCGCATCACATCAAAGCAAGGGTTGCTACTCATGTTACTTTATGCTTTTGCCGATATCCGATAGCGATTTCGCATCGGCGAAAACCAAGATGTCCCTTAAGTTGTGCTTTCTTTGTCATTGCGATATGCGATCTTGCGATCACTTTATCGCAATGATAAAGATAAACCGTTTTATGTTGGGGTTTTTTGATTGGTTTTATTAAAAAGGCCTTTTAATGATGTTTTCTTTTATTCGAGCCTTTTTGAAATAGGACTTTAAATTGATACCAATTTGAAACAAAAATTAAAAAGGGACCCATTTCACATTATATTTTTGGAATAGTAATGATATGAAATGGGGGGTTGTTGTATGGCACAACAATTGGCGATTCGCTGGAAGAAACAATTATCTCTGAAAAGTATAGAAATACTTAAACTTTTTCAAAATAGAAATTTTATTCAAAAGGGAAAATTCTAATATAACTAGGTATTGTTGCATTCGAAACAAAACAGTACTTTCTTCGCTAATTTCCTCTTTTGTTAAAAATAGAGACATTCTAGATTTTAAATTGGTGTTTGTTGGTTGGTATTGATAAAATAGAGAACTTTTTCCAAATCAGCTAGTAAAATTAACTCCTTTGTCACAGGTAGAGCCTCTGCTGTCAGCAAACGTCCATAGTTTCGGCAGGGATACCTTTAAACCATATCATTGTCTATTGTCCCATTCAATTTAAATCGTGATTAACAGAATGAATTCAAAATATGTTTTTTTTTTTTTTTTTCACATGTTGTATTTCTTTTCATTTTATGCTATTTTGTAATATAAAAAGTCATTGCCCTGGTGTGGTGGCCAGTTAAGTGACAATGCCATTCACTGGTAGTAATCTAACCGAACAAGATGGCTCGTGATGAGACCCCTTGTCTTACAATTGAAGCCATCACCCTGTTTTGGTATGCAGTATTGGTAATGTCGGCTAAATTATTTTCCTATGAACATGGAAAGCAGGCTTGTAATAAGACCTCTTAACTTTTATATCCATTATTCTTGGAATTACACCCTGAATAATCATGAACTTGGGTAAATGGGATAGACAATTTTCTTCCTTGAGATAGGATGGATGACAAGGTAAGAGTTTGAGATGTTGAATTTGGATTAGCTTCTATTTTAATATTGATAACCCTTCTGTAACCAATTTGAAAAACCTAAAAAGATTTACAAGATTTATAAACTTCAAGAGGGTTTCACTAAGATTGTGGTGTAGTTTCAGAATGCAATTATAACTAATTTCCTAGAAATCATTCCTTTTGTTTAATACTTCTATTTATTTAAAAGTAAATATCACATTGCTTGTTTTTGAGAAACTCTTTGAATACAACAAAGGTCAAATAGAAAATGCCTTACAGTTTTATTTTCTAATTTTGCTACAAACTATAAAAATGCTATTAAAAGGAGAAGGGGTTACCCTCTCAGTTGAAAAATTTCTTTAAGATTAGACCATTAACAGGGAGAGAATCTCTCAACCCTGATAAATCTTGTAGCATGAAGGTCGAATGGCCTATCTTCTCATAGATCTGAAACGGTCCAAGCCACATTTTCTGGAATTTGGTGTGTTTTCCTTTATCTTCATGGGCTTTGTCCCATTTCAGGACTAGATCACCGACTTGAAATTGCTTAGAACCAAATGAAATTGAATCAAATGATGACTTGATGATCTGCTGATGTTTCACATGAATAATTTTGGCTTTTTCTCTTTCTTCTTCCAATTTTAGGATTTGGTCATGTCTAAGCTGTAAAGAAGAAGAAGGATTTTCTTCAATAAATTGAACTAGGGCTAGAGAAGGAAGAATAAGATTCGTTGGTAGTACAGCTTCTTTTCCATAAACGAGTTTAAATGGGGAAGAACCTATAGAATCATTTTGTGTTATCCTGTCATCCCATAGTGAAAATATTAAATATTTGTGCCAGTTCTTGTGATTCTGTTCGATAGTTCGCTTGATAATTTTGATAAGGTTTTTGTTTGTAGACTCGGCCAAACCATTGCCCTGAGGATAATAGTTAGCAGAATATTTGAGTTTGAAACCTCTTTTAATTGTGAAATCAAACATAGCATTGCCTGGAAAGTAAGATGCATTATCAAAGACAAGAGCATTCGGGATGCCAAACCTGGTAATGATGAATTGATCTATGAATTCAATAATGGCTTCATAGTTTGTTGTCTTTAGCGGAATTGCTTCAACCCACTTGGTAAAGTAATCAGTAGCGGTGAGGATATACTTGTGTTGTTTGGAAGAATTAGGAGTAATTTCTCCGATAATGTCCAATCCCCATTGCTTAAATGGTTGTTCAATGTTGATCGGTTGCAAAGGGAAGGCTGATTTCTTTTGTCTTCCACTTGAAGTTTGACAATTTCATCATTTCCTCACATATTCATGAGCATCTCTAAACAGAGTGGGCCAGTAATATCGAGCATGGATGATTTTGTGAGCTGTGGTATCAGCTCCGAAGTGGCCTCCTTCTGGTCCGTCATGCAATTCCTGCAAGACCCTTTGTGCTTCCTGTTTTTCAAGGCATCTTAGTAAAATGGAATCATAATTTTGCCTAAACAGAACATCATCAATAATGGTAAAATTTTTTGCTTTCAATCTTATGGCCCTTTTGTTTTTGTAGGACAGGTTGGGAGGTGCATATCCATTTTTTAAGTAAAATATTAAATCGAAATACTGTGATTCAGAGTCAATGATACTTATCTGGTTGATGGTTTCATATTGATCTGTATTGCTTGATTCCGGAATGTTGGATGCGCCTGTCAATAACCTACAAAAACCTTGGCCTCTAACAATCTTTGCTGGCTTGATTTCTAGGTCATATTCTTGAAGTGTTGTTACCCAATTTGCCCTTTTTTCTCCTAGTTCTCTTTGGATTAACAGTTGTCTAACTGAGGAGAAAGGAACTATAACCTTTGTATGGGCTTTTAACAGGAAGGGTTTGTAATGTTTAACCACTTTATATACAGCAAAGGCTTGTTTTTCTACTTCAGAATAGTTTAGTTCTGCACCTTGAAGATTTGAGCTATAGAATGAAATCAGTGCTTCCAAATTGTGATCGTTGATCTGTGTAAGTACTATAGCATAAGAGGAATCGGATGCGATGGTATATAATGTAAAATGATTAGAAAAAATTGGGGTATTTAGAGCTGGGGTATTGATTATTGATTGCTTGATTAGCTCAAATGCTTCCTTTTCTGGCAATCCCCATTTGAAGACCGAATTTTTCTTAATCATAGTTTGAAGTGGTAAAATAATTTGAGACAAATTTGGAATGAATCTTTTTACAAAATTGATTTGGCCTAAAAATGACTGCATGGATTTCTTATTATGGGGAAAAGGGATTTCAGAAATTTCTTTAATCCTGTCTGGATCAATATAGATGCCATCTTTAGATACAATAAAGCCTAGGAGCTTACCTTGATCAAGAGTGAAGAAAGATTTCTTAGGGTTTAGAGATATACCGTATTTTTTACAGCGTTGGAAGATTTGATTCAAATCATGCAAGTGATTGGATCTCTCTTTTGAAAATACAGTAATATCATCTAAATAGACGACTATTGTTCTATTAATTAACCCTTTGAAAGCGATATCCATCGCCCTTTTGAAAGTGGCTCCTGCGTTAATAAGTCCAAAAGGCATTTTCTGATATGCATATGTTCCCCACTTTGTTCTGAATGTGGTTTTGAGTCGGTCATCCGGGTGGACCAGAATTTGGTTATACCCTGAAAACCCGTCCAAAAAGGACATTAAGTCTGAGCTTGCCACCGATTGGAGTATCTGCTCCATAGTGGGTAATGGGAAATTATCTTTTAGACTTGCCTTATTTAAATTCCTGAAATCAATACAAATCCTTATGTCGCCATTTTTCTT
>APFE030359637.1:6646-20437 GCA_000404065.3 Pinus taeda
GAAATGATAAAGTACTTCACCCTTCCTAGATATATAAAACCTTATCTATTACAGGCTTCGCACTTTAGGGGGCAATCTGTTACACTGAAATTTGTCACCATGACTATCTGCAGTTAATATGGCTCCATCAATAGTCATATTATCCTCCTTGTCAAGCCTTATACCTCTGCTCTCCATGTCAAACTTCAAAAAAGAGAGAAATTCATTAAAAGTCATGCTTATCTCTGGGTACGCAGGTTCTCTCTACCTTGCCTGCGGGTACGCATCCCAAGCTCATTGTACCTGCGTACTTGTACGCTCTGTTTCATCTTAAAAAAGTTACTTGTGGTCACTTCTAGAGATTTCTAGAAGAGTGTTTGACGTGTATTGAGCGCCTCCAGATGGTTCATGCATCCCTATGATAGAGGAACTTATCCCATCAAGAGAGGAGCTACCCCATCCAAAAGAGGGAGTATCCCATTGATGTTGGAACTGAATAACTTCCTCTAGAACACTATAAATACAGGCATTGGGCCAAGGGAGGGGAGGTTGAAAGCTGAACATTCCAAAGGGTAGATGCTGCTGGAATTAGGACTTCCATTGTAAGCTTGTGAGGAGAGATTACCATCCTTTCTTGTTTCATTTGGAAGTGGGTGAGCTTGTCAAAGTAGAGGAAAACTCTTGCTGGACCCTGGGAGGAACTTGCACAACACCAAGGCTCAAGTTGTAATGGTTTCTTTTTTGTTTCCTTAATACAAATAAGTCCATTCTTCTCAATGATTTGTTGTTAATGAATTGTTTCATATACTCCTTGGTCTATATGTTGAATATGCTTTGTTTTATGGAATATTCAGGTGTTATGTAATCGTTTGATTGTTAGTGTATGCAGGTTTCAAAGTGAAGGAGGAGCTCATATGGATCGACGAGGCTAGACTGCTACAACAAGCGTTGGACTTGAGGTAGGATCGAAAAACACTTGGTTTCTCATAGAATAATGTATGTTTAGAGAAGGATTGCTCTTACTTGTCTTGTTTGTCACTAGAGAGTCTTAGACTCCTAGGGAGGTTAGTTTTGTCCGCAAAAATAACTCTTTCCGCATGACAGTCCTACATGTGACCTCTCCTTGCTAACCCTTTTGACACGATCTTGTAATGATACAATGATACCACTTGCAAATGAATTCACTTATGACAAGACAACATGAGTCCCATAATCACCTATTCTGTTTATGCTTGCTTGTGTAACATATTGATTGTGATGGGACAATGGGAAATGGTTTTGAGAGAGAGATACTAGGAAATATGGGTTTGAGCTTAGCAGTGACCCAAGGATGACCATTTTTCCCATTGGAACTGCGTAATGCACAGTAGGAGGAAAGGCAAGACATAGTGCTATAGAGTAGGCAAGTTCAGTCAGCAAGAGAGATACAACTAGGCATTGTAATTATGTAATGTATAGTGATTGAGAAGCAGATTCCAGGATTGAACAGTTTAAGGTTTCAGTGACTGAGAGATGGACCTATTGTCCACTATAACTATGAAATTCATAATAGGAGGCTCACTTTTTGAAGAGACTGCACAATTGGTTGGTGTAAGTAGCAGAAGATTGAGTCACTTCACCCTGGGGATGCTCACTACACCATAAAAGGAACATATATCTTTTATTGCACAATTTTTCATTGTAAGGAGGAAAATAAGTCCTTAATATCATCTAGAAGTTCTCAATGTGCAATACAGGGAATAATTAATCATGACTTAGTGCAGTGAGGCAGTACAAGCATCAAGGGTTCAATGACTATGCTTTGAAGATACTCAATGCACAATAAAGGGAGTTGTCCCTAAGAAAGGCTCCATGCATAAGTCCAGGAGGTGGAGGTTTCATAAATGAGGGTTATGAATGGGAAATGCTCATCACCTGGTGGATGGATAATACTTTTACAACTTGCGCCTGATGGGAGAACCAAGAAGAGCTCCAAAAATGGCTAAGTGTCTGATCGATGAGACAAGAGAGAGAAAGACATTCGTACAAGTACTGAAAAAAGATCACACACATTTAGATCATCAAATGCAAGGAAAAAAATGTTCAGTAGATAACACTAACACATATATATTGAAAGGATAGCAAAACGAATCTTATTTATGAGTGCGACAGTTAAAGCATAAGATTACAACAGTTAAAATACAAGTGGCAATACAAGTGTCTACTACAATAAAAAAAGTGCACTATGCCATGGGAAACTGTCTAGCACACATTCTAACAATAAATAGCATCAACTAGTGCAAAAGGGTGTACTAGAACTGCCTTTAGGGGGTGTGCCATGGTGCTTTGGACATATGTGAAAAAAAGTGAAATTAACACATGCAAGAGTGAAAATGACACTTGCAAACACAAATAAAACACAAGCGACACATGCAACAATGAAATCAGACCAAAATCAACACTTAAGAAAGATATAGCAAGAAAACATGATGCATGTAAGAGAAAAGAAATAAAAGATGACACTTGCAAAAGAAAAAGAAACAGTTGAGAAGCTCACTTAGAATATGAGGCATTTGCAACCATGGGTGAGAGAATGCAATGTATACTCCAACAATGCACATATCTCAAAAGCGAAGGATGAATGTGAAAGTGATCTTTGGGGTGGACTCTTTACAACAGAGTATGCATGTCATGAGGTTTAGGATTGATGAATGTGCTTAGTGCATTTCAGGAAACTAGGAGCCAAGAGTAAATTGATGGACTTGATGAAGTACAGTCTCATTGTCAACAAGGCGTGCATAATCACTTTTTGCAAAATATGCCTTGAAATTGTAACTGTCCATGAGGATTGTGCAATCACTATCTCTAGGAACTGCACGAGCATTATCACAAGAGACTATGCAAGCATTGTCTTCGAGAACTGCAAAGTCATCATCCTCAAGGAACTGTTTAGTCACTATCATAAGGAATTTTATAGTCACTATCATCAGGAACTATGCAATGACTCTTATGAAGGATTGTGCAATGCTTGACTCATGGACTACTAGGCCTGTTTAGAAAAATGTGCTTTTGAATACATCATGAGTTAGGAATGTGAAAGCAAGTAGTTCATCGCTTAGAATTCCCACAAAAGGACTTGAACACTTGATCAACATAATCAAAATATGGCATGATGATTGCTGGGTGCTAAAAGGTGTCTTTTAAAACTCCTAATTGCCTCACATTAATTATCAACCCGGGCAAGTACTTTTATTCCAAGAGTACACAATATGTGCAAGCTATAAATCCAGAGAATAATGCTTTTTAAAATTAAATATAAAACTTTGATACAATAGTAAACGGATGCATTTATAAAACTCAAATTGCAACTGTTAACGGAAATATTACATCTAAGCATCAAGACTTAATCCTCAACTGAAATCGTAATCAAATCTCAAACAAGTAATTCAATTGACAATAGCAGCAACCGAGAGCATAGTAGCATTAACCAATCTCTTTTAGCTGATTATATCTAAATCAAACTCAATCTCAATTAAGCAATTCAAATGGAAATGATGTCAACCGAGAGTTCAATAGCATCATCCAATCTATTTTAGATGATTTTATAATAACCACACTCTTATCGTAATCCACAAGAATCAATGCCTTAACTGATAATCAATTTAATCTACAATAAGCATAAATGGAATCAAATGACAAAGTTGCGAAATACATAAGGTCAGAATAAAGGAAAGTAAATTAACTGCAATACAAGAAATCAGAAAATAACAAACAAGATAAACTAGCAGAGAATGGAAAAATATCAAACCAACTAAACTTCCGTGAATTAGAAAGATATAACACAAAGGATAATAGTTTGATCCACCAGAGGCCAGGCCCTTAGCCACCAACGAATACTGTTGAGCTACTTCAGAGAATACAAATGAACAACAACGTAAGTTATGTATTAACCATTTAACTCAATCCTCATTACAATACAGTTGTGTTCCTCAAAAGCACGAGTTTGTAAATTAAAATTACAATTTGAAATAAATAGAGATTGATTCCCTTTCCTCCTACAGTTTTCACTTTTATAATAAAAAAAGGGTAAAATATAAATGTGATCCTCAGGATTGGGAGATCCCGAGGGATTCACAACTGAATGCTATCTTCTGACATTCTTCTTATTTATCGTTGATCCTCCTGATTCGTCCTCCGGCTTGACTGCAACCAGCACGCCTTATTCCTCCTATGTTAGTTTACACTGTCCATCTCTAGGGAACAACAACTGTTCCTTTCGTCGTTTTTCTGCATAAAAAGGAATAAGAGTTAGTTATGGTGGTTAAATCTTAATCGAGATTATTTCATTCATTTCTTATCATAATCCATCAATATGTTAGCGTATCAAGGTACAGAAGAGATAAGAAAAGAGGAAAAAGGCAATGTAATTGAGAGTAAATACATACCCATTGCATAACTCATCATACTCCCTTGCTTACCCTGTTTCATTTCCTCATGAAAAGTAAATAGTTTTTATGCAATGTAGTTAAAAAGTAGGCTGGAGAGAAAGCTTCAAAATTTGGCCTAAAGCCATGATGTTGAGCCAGGAGCGCAAAGGCGGGCCTTTCTTTCCCTTCAGGCAACTCGTAGTCAGCCAGATACCCTTCAGGGGGATACCAAATAATGTGACTCTGAAATTGGCATCCAAACCAATGAGGCCCTTCTCTCAAAATAAGATTGTTGTAGGTGATCATCTGGGCCGCAACAACTTTAAAATTCCTATAAGTAAATGGTTCCCTTTCTTTCACACTATTAGTGGAGATCGTCCATCTGAGCTTAGATGCAGTCATGGATCTTTCTTGAATGGAGAGGAAATATGATATTCCTTTATGCACAATCTCCCTATGTATGGGCCCTAAAGTTTTAATCACCCCCTCTCGTTTCATCAGTGTTTTATGGTTGGCAAATTTGTAAAGGGTGTTTAGGTTCACTCCTCACCCAAAGATCCAATCCATGTTCCTATTTTTGGAATGCATTATAAGCTTTAAACCATTTGAGTTGCTTAACTGCAAAAGAGATAAAAGCCTGGAATTGAACGTCTCCAACAAAAGGATTAGGATTCTTTTCCACCTCGTTTTCTAATATGAAATTATGCAGATAGAGTTCACAGAGAAGCCTCTGGACCTTTGCACCATGTTCCTTGTAGCAATTTATAAAATCTTCATTGTCCCTAATTCAATTGCTTTACCAACTCTTACGTCTTTGATTTTTAATAACAGATACCGTTCTAATAAGAACAAGGCATAATTGGTGGCGGGAGACCTACATGTGAGGACATCTGAATACAATGAGCAGATGGTGTTTGTCCGACTCATGACTCTGTCTAGCTTGAGTTTCACCTTCTCCAGCTTTTCTTCCCCCTTTATACACCTATCAAAGGTCTCGTTCTCCATTATAGCTAGTTCCCTAAGCTGTTTCTGCAACTCTTGATATCTCTGCAGGGGAACTGCCTCTTGTTCATATCGTTCTAAAGCGAGCCGGGCTTGTGTCAATTCCTCATGAAGATTTAGTAAAATAGGGTCATGGTGCGTCAGGATGTCTTTGGCTTGTATGTCTGTCTGATTGCCTATTCTACAAGAGGGGATATCCTCTGTCTGAGTGCCTATGCTACAAGAGGGGATATCCTCTGTCTACACTTCTTTATTGTGGGAGGTCCAATCCTTTGTCTGAGCAGCTACATTTAATAAATCTGCATGCAATCCCGCTTGAGTGGCGATTGTTTGAGTAGGTATGAGTTTAGTTTGAGTCCCTATAGCCCTACCTTCACATAATTCCGTTTGCACGACCACATTTGCTACCTTAGGAGTATTATTCGGAGTTTTTCCCACTGTAATTTCCTTTATTTTTCGTCAGAGCCTCTTGACCATCTTACGAAGCTTCTAGTGTTCTTTTCTTAACTTCCTCAATTTTGTTCTGGCTCCATGCCTCTTCCGAGGAGTAACTAATCTGCTAATGGTCTCGTTAATAGCCTCTGTCTCTAAAGAGCCTGGTTGTTCACTCTGGATTTTCTCCAATAAGATCGTGTCTCTAGATTGATTATCAGACTCCCGAATAACCTCTGTGTCTGCTTCCTCTTCTTGGCCTACAACTTCTGTGTCTATACCTTCTTGCTATTGATCATGACTATTTTCCAATGGGAGCGTGTCACTAGATTGGTTCTTTGATTCCTGAATAGCCTTTGTATCTGCTTCCTCTTCTTAGTTTGTATCTTTTGGGGAAGGCAGAATTCCGGTATAGCCAAAATTCCTTGGAGATTGGGCTTCTCCTAAGTTAGGATTAAGAAGTCCTTCAGGCTGCATGTAGACGTTCATATTGGCCAAGACCTGGGCCATCCCTGCCTCAAAATCCTGCAAAAGATCATCTTGAGAACTCATATTTAGTGTTGGAGTAGGCCCTACTTCGTTTTCTCATTCATCGTTGGAATGCCCTTCTCCTTCCTGCACTGGGTCTGGTCTATCTCCTCCCTTAGGTTCTGATTCAGGATTATCTTGTCCCTACAAGTCCTGTACATTTATCGGGCTAGATGATTCTGTTGGTTGACTAGCGCTGCCTTAAGGATTTTCAGACATTCCCTGGTTTGAATTCAACCTTGTAGATCATCTACGCTTGTGAGGTCTGCTTCTTGAAGGGGCAGTCCTTTTTCCTTTTGGAACATGGTTAGGTGCTGACAAGTTTTCACCTCTTTCGAGGTCCAATATGAGATCATCCCATGTTGATTGTTGTTGGGCAAGGTTGTGACTAACTATTAACCTGATCAGACAATGGTGGCTAACTACTGTCTTTGGGTATTGAGCCCATCTCAGCCTCTCGGCAGTGTCATGCAATAATGCATTCAACAGTGCAGGCAAATTAACAGAGCATTTTTGTTTTAAGACTGCTAAAAGTTTGAGTTGTTGCGGCCTTACCATGTCTTGACGCCCATCGTAGGTAATATAGTTCTGGACAATTCCTGCCAATTCTCCCCATGGCTCTCTGAGAGAATATGGTCAAATGCCTTTGCCCTTCTTGATTAGTTCTTGTCCTTCGTCCCTAAAAATCTCCATAGCGTCGTGAAACTTTAGTCGCTTGTCAGCCCATACTGGTCCTTCTGTCGGCAACCCAGACACCTCTGCTATCATAGCATCTGATACGATGATTTGTCTACCTCTTACCAAGGATTGTCCATTATGTAGATGCTGTAGAAATTCAATGGTGATTTACTCATTGGGGGGTTGAAATATTGTAAAATATGCTGTCCATCCTGACCATTGGATGTGCAACCAGATCAAAGAGATTTCATGATGACAAACCTAAGGAGGACGATGCATGAGTTTAGGGGGAGTTTCATAAGGTTTGAAGTATTGTTTTTATTTCATATTTTATCCTTGTTATAGTTTGATGTCTATTAGATTAGCCACATGTGATTGTTGAAAGCATTGGAATGGTTTTCTTATTGAAACCCTGATGATGATTTTGAAGGAATGGCAACCAAGTCTATGATAATACATGCATGTTCAAGAATCAAATCTGGTGTGGGTTGGTGTGCTACTGTACGCTCTGGAAAAATGTTGTATTTCCAAAGGTTATGTCAATTTGGACTACTAATGATTATGCTCATGATGTTGGTGATATGCTGCAAGACCTATGCCTGTAATGATGTATCTGCTAAGGTTACCATGATCAAGGTTTAGAAGATTATTTTTGGTATCATGAAGAGTGCTTTCACATATTCAAGGGGTGCATTGTTACTTCTGATGAGCTATCTGATTGTTGGCATTATGTTTGTTGAAGAAGATATTGCCATGACTGCTATGTTTATATGAATTTGGCTTATTATAGGAATTAAGGATGTTGTGAGCGGAGAAAATTGAAGGCAGCTACGTAAATCAAAATATACACATATTCTTCAATAAAATAGTGTGTGTACGCTAGTTTCTCGAAAGCAACTTGTGTATATATATATTTATGCATATTCATAGAATATGGTTATTGGATATTACTGACTTTGAGAGTAGTTGATGATGTAGAAAGTCATAAATGTTGTGTTACTGATATGTTGTTGCTCCTGAGATATGCATGTGTGAATATATGTATGATTACCTAAGTTATGTTAGTGTTGTTGTAAGGTTGAGTGAGTGAGCTTCAAACCCTAATTAATCTTAGTATATGTGATGTTGAATAATGATGCATGATTAGTGTTTGAAGATTTATGTGGTGGTTATCTTGATGTTGTGATGTCGAAAATTGCTCCACAGTAGACATTTTTATTGTCAAACACTAGACAATAAAAATGTCTACTGTGGAGCAATTTCCAACATCACAACATCAATGATGTATGCTACTGCTAATATGTTTTGCACTTGGATGGCTAAGTTGTGATGTGCTTATGGACTTGTGCAAGTTTTATTAGAAGTATATTGTTGTTGATCCATGGAGTATGTTGTTGCTTGAGTCTCATGAGAATATGTATGCTACCTATGATGTTTGGTCCAAGAATTGATATGCTTTTGTTGCTTGAGGATTGTGGCTCCTTCTATATGTGAAGAGAGTGAGATGACCTTGATAACATGAGGTCAAGGAGATGATGAGTTGATGAGTTGCTGACAAAAATTTAATGGAAAATATTACATTGTTGATACAGGTGGATATTGGTGGCCACTCGCCTATTCCACCTAGACCTCCCAGTTAGTTTTATTTGTTTCCTTGTTCATTTCAGCATTTACTATTTTTAGCAATTTTTCGGGTCCTAAACTTCTGAAGAAGTTTTGACCCCCTAAATGATGTTTTTTTTGGGGTCCATGGCAAACCCATAGCCATAGGTAGGGGCTAGCAGTGAAACTTGTAGTACTCGACGAGACCTTTCCAACAAGGTATCGTATGCACCAAACAGAGATAATATGACCAAGTTACAACCTAGGGCAGTTGGTTGCCCAACTAACCCCAAGGGGGCCCACAAACTCTTGGTGTTACATCTCCGAGGGTTAGGGTTTTGGTTGTTTAGGGTTTTCTCATGTTTTCCAATAATAAATAGGCCCTTGAGCCTCATTGTAACATAATTCAGAGGC
The DNA here is from genome assembly GCA_000404065.3 of Pinus taeda. Lineage (NCBI taxonomy): Eukaryota > Viridiplantae > Streptophyta > Pinopsida > Pinales > Pinaceae > Pinus > Pinus taeda. Next base: position 15,688 of record APFE030359637.1, read on the forward strand.
ATGTAGCGGCCACATCTCTTCTTAGAGATAAGTTACCATCGCCCGAGCTATCTTATTTCCATTATGTTGGAAGCATAGTTCAATATTTTTCTATTAATGAAATGAAGTGCTTTTCTATTGCATCTCTGTGTTTATGATTATATTTGTAAGTTGTTGTATTCATGTTTAAGTTCAGATCAGTGGTATCATGGCGGTTTTCTCTTTCTCTATTTTTCTTTGCATGTCCCCAACGAGGTCAGGGTATAAGGAGTTAGGGATTGATCTGGTTGAACCATTTCAAGATCAATCTCGCAAAACCTGACGACCTCCCAAGGCAGAAGAAAAGAAAGACAAGGGGGTAGGAGATCCTTTCAAAATGTTTCTCGAGGAAGCCCTTGAGCAACAAAGGGATGCGATGATGGATAACTTTTGCCTTGATCCTTCGACGACTACCCACAGGCGATGCATCGTCATCCATCAACCACTCTAGAGGTGCCACTCCTTTTAAGGTACAATTTAACTTTGATATTCCCATATTTGAACGCCTGATAGATGTGGACGCCGTAGATAAATGGTTAAATCTATTGGAAGGATATTTTTCAGTTCATGACTTTTTCAATTGGGAAAATGTTACTTTTGCACTTCTCAAAGTTGCCCCACACATCAAGTGATTGGTGGGAAACCTACTGTGAACAAAAGGATGAGAGTAAACCCTCGTTTTTTTTGGCCGCACCCACTTGGAATTATTCTGAGATGCCATCAAGGAACAATATTACCATGTTAGGAGCAATGAAGACAAATACATAAAGTGGACGACGTTACTACAGGGAAGGGACCAAGATGTGCCAGAGTTCACAAATATTTTCCATACCCTTCGCAAAAAGGTGGGTATCAAGGATACTGAGTGACATTTGGTGCTCAAGTACCACAACTATCTACAGAAGTACATCTAGGATGAGACGGAGTTCCTGGACATTTCCTCACTCAGCGCGACGTATCGATACACTATCAAACTTAAGCAAAAGTTTAAACAGAAGAAGCGAGACTTTGGATCTGTAAATCTAAAGCAAGGAAAAGGTGCCCCCAAAGCACAGAATAAAGGACCAAGCCAAGGCAGGGCTACCCAGGACAACCCACCGAAGCCGTAAGAAAATAACAACACCACAAAGACGAAGAAGGACACGGGAAAATGGTGTGATTTCCATAAGATATCCACTCACAATACAAGAGAGTGTTGGGCCAAGCAGTCACTAGTGGCCAAGCTAAAGGCTTCTCAAGCACATGCAGGTTACGACTCTGAATCAGAACCCGATAAGGGAACTGACAAAAGGAAGTAGGTCATTGATGTAGAGCCTAGTGCCACCGTGGCCACCACCAAGATCTAGAATATTTAGCCTGAAGCTCCAGAGGAGGGGGAACACCTCTTCCACTCACAGATGTCGGTGAAGGGTTCTCCACTGTAGTTCATTGTCAAAAATGGGAGCTAAAAGAACCTCATTTCAGTAGAGGTTGTGAAGCGGCTGGGCCTAAAGACTACAACACATTCACAATCATACACCATCGGGTGGCTTCACCAAGGGTGACATCTTCACGAGATCCAACAATGCCTCCTTCCCTACAACATCAAGCCCTTCACGGATGAGGTACTGTGTGATCTTGCTCCTCTTGAAGTTTGTGATGTATTGTTAGGACAACCATACTTGACGAAGCGACATGCTGTGTATGAGTCTAGACCTTGCTTTGTGATTATTACTTTGGCTAATAAGTTGTACAAGATATTGGAGGTAGCCTTGCATACCACCATCCCTTTGATCACTACAAAGCAATGTAGTAAGATCGTTTCCCCGACCAAGAAATTTGTTTTCCTTATGATTCGCCCTCAGGGAAAGAAGAAGGTTGTGGCCACGACTTCTAGGCATGACTCCTTTGCACAACAACAATAGATGGACAAGGTCATGGAGGAGTACAGGGATATTTTTTCCTCACCCACAACGTTACCTCTACATTGTTAGGTCAAGAATTTCATTGATCTGACCGTGGGCGTGCTGCTGCCCAATGGAACGATCTATCGACGCTCTTTTCTGGAGAACGATAAGATCAAGAGGCAAATTCAAGAACTATTGGAAAAAGGGCACATCAGGCCAAGCTCATCACCTTGTGGGAGCCTGATTGTATTGGTACAGAAGAAGGATTGGACCTGGAGGCTTTGTATTGACTATCAGGTGCTAAACAAGATCACTGTCTGGAATAGGTACCCAATCCCGCAGGTTGATGACCTTCAGGACCATCTCAAAGGGGCCAAATATTTTAGCAAGATCGACTTGAAGTTAGGTTATCACCAGGTGCTTATCGAAACCTCTGATGTGTGGAAGAATATCTTCAAATCCAAGGAGGGCCTTTTCGAATGGTTGGTCATGTTGTTTAGATTGACGAATACCCTTGCAACCTTCATGAGATTGATGGAAGACGTCTTGCAACCCTTCACCAATGCATTAATGGTGGTGTATTTAGATGACATCTTGATCTTCAGCCAGAGTTGGGAAGATCACCTCCACCATATTTGATAGGTCCTTCAAACCTTGCGATAACACAAGTTGTGTGCTAACTTGGAGAAATGCATCTTTGGCCTAACCCAGGTTCAATATCTGGGATACATTATTGATGAGAATGGTGTACATGTGGACCCATCCAAGATACAAGTCATTCGGGATTGGCCAGCCGCAACCACTCTAATAGAGCTCCACAAATTTTTGGGTCTTGCCCATTTCTACTGTAGGTTCGTGTTGGGGTTCTCTCATATCACTTGGAATTTAAGTCAAGTCATTGAGGGTGGAGTGAAAACAAAGTTTTTTTGGTCAGAAACCTAACAAAAATCATTCTTTGCGTTGAAGAATTTCCTTTGTTCTACACCAATGCTCACATTACCAGACCTGTAACAACCATTTGATATTGAGATAGATGCCTCCGACTATGATATTGGCGCGGTTCTTATTCATCATGGGCATCCAATGGCTTACCATAGTGAGACACTTTCAGACAGAGTCCGAAAGTACCCCACTTACAACAAATAAATGTATTCCATTGTGCAGGTATGTCGTCAATGGAACCATTACATTTTTGGGAAGGAAACAGTGATCCACACAGACCATCGACCTCTACAGTTCATACAGATACAAGGGAAGTTGTAGAATGATCACCATAAAAAATGGTCCACTTATCTGCAATAGTTCCATTTGAACATTAAGTATAAGAAAGGAAGCACCAATAATGTTGCTGATTGCCTCAGCCGACCACTGGTCATGGCGCTGTTCACTGTGCATGACTCTTGTGGGCACGAGACATCGGGGTGGCCGCATCTTTACAAGAATTCAACAATATATACCAGACACTCCTGGAAGGGAAGGAAGTTCCAAATTTTCATCTTAAGGATGCACTATTTTGCCACATGGGACACCTCTGTGTTCCTTCAAGTGAGCATGTCAAGATGATTTGGGAGGCACACTACAGTCAAGTCGTTGGACATTTAAGAGTAAAGAAAACAATGGTGGTATTGCAAAAGTATTTTTATTGGCTGAAACTTCATCAGGATGTTGGGAAGTACATTAGATCCTGCACCTCCTACGCCATTTCCAAAAAAACCATCAAGCATTAAGGTGCGTATACTCCTCTACCTACTCCTCGGTGGCCTTGGGAATCTATCTCCATGGATTACATGTCGGGCCTTCCTTCTACTAGGCATGAAAACGATTGTGTTTTCTGTTGGCATTATGATCCATGTGTTGTACTTGATGGCAACCCTCTCATAGAAGATCATCTCACTTGTATACATTCAGATGAATCCACAAATATCAGATGTGACAGAGTGCATGGGTTACCGGACAGCAAAAAGGGATCAGAGTGTTATCCTTGATGGCAAATCACTCAGATGATAAATTATAGTGCAGCAAAGTTATTTTCAAGTTCACGGAATTTTATGCAGAGAAAAGTTTACTTCATGTAGAGAAAAGTTCACGGAATTTTATGCAGAGAAAAGTTTATTTCATGTGGGAAACTTACCTTTGGTCCATGGTAGTTAGTCCTTGGAATTTGAACCTATGGTTTTTGGACCATGGCATCTCGACAAACGTGTTGATCCCTAGTATTGAGTTGATGGGATTGGTTTGTTATGGTTTTGGCCCATGGTATTGGTCCATGATTTGAGGAAGAGCTTGCCTATATAAAGCAAAGGAGATCATTTGGCTTGTGTATGCTTTTGGGTTGAATATCTTAAGATCTAATATTGGGTTATTGTTTCAAAAGCTCGATCTATATGAAAGTGAAGTGGAAAGCGAATCTGTGAAGGGTGATCTCTCGAGTGCTACAGTTGCGGAAGTGCGAAGGTGCCGCAAGAGATGCCGCAGGAGGCGCCGCAGGAGATGCCGCAGGAGGCGCCGCAGGAGACGCCGCAGGAGGCACTGTAGGAGACGCCGTAGGAGGCACCGTAGGAGGCACCGCAGGAGACACCGCAGGAGGCGCCGCAGGAGACGCCACATAAAGTGTTCTGGGTTTAGTTTTCTGTTATTGTGGATCTGGTTATCTGGGTGACTTACTGGTACTTGATGATCATTTGATATTTATGGATCCAGTTTGAAAATTTATGAAAAGTGGTCCTTGAAAGAAAAGAAGTGGGGGGTTGTAGCTCCCTTCCAGGAGAGACTGGAAAACGAGAGAGAGTTGTAGCTCTCTGCAGGTTGCAGCCTGCGTACTGGTAAAGGACTGCACCAGTACAAGA
>APFE030359637.1:25922-38242 GCA_000404065.3 Pinus taeda
TTCTCAGAGATAAGCTACCATCGCCCAAGCTATCTTATTTCCATTCTGTTTGTAAGCATAGTTCAATATTTTTCTATTAATGAAATGAAGTGTTGTTCTACTGCATCTTTGTGTTTATGATTATATCTATAAGTTGTTGCATTCTTGTTTAAGTTTGGATCAATTGTTGTTGTTGTTTCTTAGTGCTTCTTGGATGCATTGCATATTTGTCCATGTGTTGATGGTGTCAGTGAAATTGTTGTTGCATTGTCTTAGATGCTATTGGTGATGTTTTTGCTACTTGCTGATTTGTTATCCAAAGCTAGAGTTGATGCTAAATGAATATGTTGCTCTGATCTTAAGCCTCATTGATGATTTATTTCTTTCTATGATAAGGATGTATATGCTGTTTTTTCTATGTCATGTTATTCATGTTGTTGTTATTAGACCATTATGTTGTGGATGTCTATGTGGAGTATGGAGGTTGCTAGTGGCTTTAACATGATATTGCTACAAAGAGTTCATTGTTGGTATTCGATATGTTGCTGATCAATTTTTATTTGTTGTTGAAATCCTTGCTTATGGCAGAGATGTTGAGAGTAGCCATGTACTATCATGTGCCATGTATAGTACTCCTATTGTTTTTGTTGCATGGAACACATGTTATTGCTTATAGATGCCATGTATTTGATGCATATCATTGTATTGGGAATCAATAGAGGAGAGAACACCTGTGTGCATTTGTAAAATCCATGTATCATTATTGTCTCCTCTTTTGGAGCATTGGTCATGGAGAGAACCATAGTGTTTAGCATGTATTGTAATAGTTTTCAAATTCAACTATGTATGAGCTAATGGGTGTCCAAGTAATGTCTTATTATATATATTTTTGATGTGGCCCTATTGCATTGGGTGAATGATGTAAAATTGGGTCCATAGAGTCATTGGTTGGTGATCAATATGCTTATAGAGGAGTCATATGTTAGTCTTATGTGCTTATCACAACCATGTATTTGCTCCATGGAGTCTTGTATTTGTATGGCCCTTCATTGTATATCATTTCTCAAACTTAGTTGGAGTCCTAGTCAATGATTAGTCTCTTTCACTCGGTAAGGAGGCTCATTGTAGGTAAGTGGAAGTGTTGCTACAACAACAAAGAGTGTGTTTACAACTCCATTACATACTTAGGGGGAGCATGTTCAACATGAGAGGATGAATGGTATTGGCTAGAGACATGTTTGTAGTAGAGTTCACTGGTTCACGTGCTTATCTTGTAGTAAAGACATCCATTCTTATCAAAAGATCATTTTTTATCAGCCTTGTAATCAACATGGTGTTGAGCATGACAGGGGGAGTACTTCTCTCAGTCCCTCGTTGTTGGCATTGTTTTTTAGTGTTGATATTTCCATTTTCCATTGATGTCAAAGGGAGAGAGAGAATGAAAATACTGAAGAGTATGGGGAATGGAGAGAGAGTAGGCAGATCAGATCAACCTCAAAGTTATAGAGATCAGGTTGAGGTTGACATCAATGCCAAAGGGGGAGCATGTTGGCATTGTAGTGTTAGCATTGATGTCAACAAGCACATAGAAGAGTTTGTCTTGTTTTGATGTCAACCGGGATTGTATCTCACCCTTTTTGATTGGAAGAAAAGTTGCAAGAGGATTCACAGGTACCTAAACTCATCCCACTTAACAAGTTACCAAGTCAAGGCTCACGTCCAATCATGACCATAAAACAACTAAGCAACATCGTTTACATCTTGACATGCCATAACACCTTGCACGTCTAACAATCCCTTAGCCCTATGTGGCGCGTGTTAGCATCCCCTACATTTCTTGGCATGCTTTGCACTCCCTATCATACCCTAGCACTCCCTAGCACACCCTAGCACTCCTTGACATGCCTTGGCACTGCCTAGCATATAACCTTGTCACTCCCTCCTTAGAACACTTGGAACTCGTTGACATTCCCTATCACACACTCTTATCTATTCATTTCCATGCATTTTGAACTAGTTCTCCCTTGTGTTTATGTGGCACTCCTTAAATTTTGCTGGCACGCATTGGCACAGCCTGGAACCTGACACATCTTGGCATGTTGCCTTGGCACTACCTAGCATATCTTGTCACTCCCTCCTTACCACACCTAGAACTTACTAAGACTCCCTGTCACACACTCTTATTCATTCATTTCCATGTATTTGAAACTAGTGATCCATTTTGTTCCTTGGCACTCCATAACACTCGCTGGCATGCATTGGCACACCCTAGCACTGACACATCTTGGTATGTTTCCCTGGCCTCTAGCATGCCTTAGCATTGCCTACCATACCTTGTTATTCCCTGAGCACACTTGTATCTCACTGACACTTCTTGTCACAAACTCTTATTTGTTCATTTGCATGCATTAATTTGACCTAGTGCTCCCTTGTGTTTCCCTAGCACTCCCCAACACTTCCTAGCAGATGTTGACACACCTTGGAACCTGGCACATCTTGGCTCCATGTCACCCTATCAATCTAGCATGACTTAGCGTAACCTAGCATACCATGTCACTCTCTCCTTAGCACACTTGGAACTCGCTGACACTCCCTGCCACACACTCTTATTCATTCATTTCCATGCATTTTGACCTTGGTCTCCCTTATGTTTCCCTTACACTCTTTACCATTCCTTACTACGTATTGGCACATCTTGGCGCTTGCAGGCACATCTTAGTATGCTTCCCTAGCACTATAGCATGCCTTGACACTACATAGCATACCTTGCTACTGCATAGCATAACTTTCCACTCCCTCCTTAACACACCTAGAACTCGCTGCAACTTCATTTCCATGCATTTGAAACTAGTGTTCCCTTGTGTTTCCTTGGCACTTGGCCCTAACACTCCCTAGCATGCATTTGTGCCACACCTTGGCACCTGGCACATCTTGGCATGCCTTAGCAGTTGGCTTGTCTTAGCATGCCTTGGAATTTTCTAGCATGTGTTAGTACTTCCTAGCATTCCTTGGCACACCTTGACACTCCCTAATTGTCATGCCCTCATAGATAGCTTTACTATTTTTGTGATTTGGGAACCCAACCAAGTCATTGGAAAAACAATGTTGTGCCCAACCCAAAGTCTCCCTTTGTCTGAAACTACTTTGATCAACCCCTTATAATTGTAACCATAGGATTGCCTCCTAAAATTCCTATTTTGACCTTCTCCTAACACACTTTGTCCTTGAGACACCTGGAATTCATTGACACTCCTTGGCACACATACTCATTTTTTCATTTCCATGTATTTTGACCTAGTTCTCCCTTGTTATGCCCTAACACTCCCTAACATTCCTCAACATGCATTGGCAATGCTTGACATGTGTTAGCATGCCTTTTCATTCTGTGGCATTCCCTCACACTCCTTAGCTATAATCCCCTCACAACTACCCTTACTTTTTTTGGGTCTTGGGAACACAACCAAGTCTTGCCTCGAGTACAACAACTTGACCAAGTTACAGTTAATAAAACTAGACTATGCCTTGTTCACCTAAGAATTGACTATAACTCATCTTAGGCTACTCATGTATAATTTCAACTTATCCAACTTAACAAGTTACAAGTTACCATGTCAAGGCTCATGTACAACTGTGGCCATAAGACAACTGAGCAACATAGTTTACATCTTGACATGCCATAGCACCTGGCACATCTAACAATCCCTTGGCACTATGTGTCACATGTTAGCACCCCCTACATTCCTTGGCATGCTTTGGCACTCCCTAACATGCCCTGGAAATCTAACATGCCTTGGCACTGCCTAGCATATAACCTTGTCACTCCCTCCTTAACACACCTAAAACTCACTGACACTCCTTATCACACACTCTTATTTGTTCATTTCCATGCATTTTGAGCTAGTTTCCCCTTGTGTTTCCATGGCACTCCCTAACACTCCTTGACACTTGACACAAATGCCAAGTTTCTTATTCTTGGCTATGGTGTTCTTCTTTTATACATGTGACCCTTGAATATGACATGAAATCCTCCAAAATATTCTTAAAGGATGGGAGCTCCTCTTCATGCATGAAGCTAGTGGAATGTGACGAGTTATCCAAAATTCATCCAAATATGTAATTTGTGCCTTGGGAAATGTGAAAGGTACCCTCGGTGGAAAAACATGCATAAAGATTTATGACCAAGTGCCCTAAATGTGAGATGTTTGCCACTTGTCAATTGTTCCTCTTGTTGATGATGAAACCGACACCCTAGTTGTGTAAGGCTCACAAAGTGTCACTATGCATCAACTCAAGGTTGTTTCCATTGTAACCTCAACAACAAATCCTCTCAGTTTGGATTAATTATTGAATCCTAGGGGTGTCCCAAAGCACAAATTTATGGGGTATTTTATGTGACTAGATCACTAGCATTGAAAACCATATTTACATTGGATGGTTTAACATCTTGATGATCACTGTCCTATTGACCACAACTTTTGTATTCATTATTGCTTTCATCACACCACCTCTAGTAGATATTGATGGTGTTCATGAGCCTATTTCTAGTTGTGATAAGGGGATTAGGGGCTCCCTTATCACAACCCATAACCCCTAATGTGTTTAATTCTTTAGCCAAGGGGGCCCAAGGGTGTAGTTGTAGGGCCATTGGGACCAAATTTGGGGGTTCATAACATTAGGAAAAGTGGAATGGCATGACCAAAAAGGTTGTGGGGGAGTATTTTATGGTGTATTGAACAGGGCAAGGGGACACAAGGGTAGCATGGATGTTAGAAATCAGAGGTAAAGCATGGTTTACTAAGATCTATAATCCTAGCATTAGAGAATGAGAAGGGGGCTTAGGACTTAATTTCATAGGGTCTAGGGGACCTAGAGGGAACTCCCAATAGTGGTGATAAGGGGATTAGGAGTCCAATAATCGCAAACCATAAGCCCTTAACCCATAACCACCAAATTCCCTATCCCCTTAACCCCCAATCCATAATCCCTTAACCCCTACACTCACAACATATAACCCATAAACCCCTTGACTCATTAAATCTTAAGACACTAACTCCTAACCTATAATCCATGAACCACCTCCTAAGCCATAGCTCCTTATCCTCTTAACCTGTGACCCTTTTAATCCCTAACCCTTCACCGCCTAAACAACTTAACTTCTAACCCCTTAACCACGAACACCTAAATCCCCTAAGTCTTAAGTCCTTAACCTCTAAACTCAATTGTGTCAATATAGAATAATATACATAAGAGAAAATAAAATGATATTATCCACATCAATGCTTGAAATAACCTTAAATTAACCATGAGTGGTGAGCCAGGGGGGTGAATGTGGGGCACTATTAAAGTTTCATCATGTTTAAATTCCTTTTACATTGTGAGGTTGTTCTCCAATAGGGTTGAAGCATCATCACAAGGAAGCATGACACTTTTTTGTGGGGGAGCGATTAAAGTTGTAACACAATTCAAGTGATTTACACCTGCAATATAAATGACATCATTGTATGTTTGTGTCAGGTTTTTAGAGAGGTTATTTATAGACAATACATTCAATGTACTTAGACTTCATCTTTTCAGGGCCTCGACTCTAACATGAATTTGTACCAGGAACACTTAATGCAAATGAAATGGGGCCTTTTTGTTTAACCACATACGCACAAGAGCACCAGATGCTGCCCTTCAGATCCCCCTTGGTGCATTCAAAGTGGGTTTACATTTGTGTCGAGTTGAAACTAATCATAATAACCCTCCTCTTCTTAAATATAACATCTGCTAGCTTTTCCATATACACGAGATACTAGAATTAAGGGATAGCCAAATGCCCCAAGGAACAATGAATGGTGGTTTCCTAAAGGGATTTAACTGTTTAATATCATTCAAAAACTTTAGAAAATATTCAATACTTTCTCCTTGCTAGATATTTTTACAACATGTTAAAGCTCCCAACCGTGACAAAGAAATCCTCTTTTATGGGTAGTTTATAAGCAAATGTATAATATTTTTCTTGGATTATCGACATAAAACACATTGTCCCAACCCTTGCCAACTCTTTCTTTAAAAATCCTCTTGCGTCAAAATCTTGATTTTTAGTGCCAACAGTACAAATATCCAAGTCTTCAAAGGAGTTATGGTATTCCATAGATATTTCCACCCTGATTTGACTCGCCTTGTATTTCATTTGAAAACATTTCTTTATATCCTACTCACGTTGTTTGGTTCTCAGATGTAGGATTTTTGAAGCAAATAAACTCATCCTATTCTTCTCCTACTCAAACATGACTCTTGATAAGCCTCCTAATGTAATAATTCCATTGTCCAGTATGAAGCCTTTCTAGTCCCAACACATTAGAAGGCATCGAGTCGTGGTACCATAAGGATGTATTTATTGGATCAACAATCCAAGTTAAAGGAAAAAAATATACACCTTGCAAATCAACAATGAGCTCATTGGAAGTCTATAGAAATTACCACTTAGAACCCAAAAGTCAACTCCCTTCATAACCATCTACCCCATTACATGTCTTCCACACAGTCCAATTTCCAAATAGAAGAAAAGATGGTACCAATGTTTTCCACACAGTTTAGTTTCCTACAAAAGAGAAGCTAGTATCTTATATGCTTTCCACTTAATTGATCCATTTTGAAAAGTTTTATTTTGCCTCCTTATCCATTCTATCAAAGACAAAGGTCTATGTACTTTTGAATCATTCTGAAATTTCCACAATCTTTCTAAAGTTGTCTTCGTGGATTTCTTATTGCAGGTGCCTTGCCAAAGTGATTTTTAGAGAACTAGGTATTGGTCTTGAGGGTATGTGTTTGTGGGTAATGCCATTATTACCATGTATACCAAATGTAGAACAATTGGATAATTTGCAAAATCTTGATCTGAATTTCTCACAATATCTACACTTCATGTTGAGGTGGAGCTTGTAGTGCTCTGTCACATAAGGAGTTGGAAATGAATAGATCACTCATAAAGAAAAGGCCTGTCTAGCCCTAAAGCACAAGGAGTTAACCCTCTACAAATATTTTCTTTGCTAAACAAACTCAATCGTGTCAATGTAAAATACTATACATAAGAGAAAATCAAATTATATTATCTGCATCAATGCTTGAAATAGCCTCACATTATCCATGAGTGGTGAACTTGGGGGTGAATGTGGGGCACTATTAAAGTTACGTCATGTTTAAATTCCTTTTACATTGTGAGGTTGTTCTCCAATAGGGTTGATGTATCATCACAAGAAAACATGACACATTTTTGTGGGGGAGTGATTAAAGTTGTAACACAATTCAAGTGATTTACGCCTCCAATGTAAATGACATCATTTTATGTTTGTGTAAGGGTGTTAGAGAAGCTATTTATAAGAAATGCATTCAATGTACTTGGACTTCATCTTTTTAGGGCCTCGACTCTAACATGGATTTGTATTAGGAACACTTCATGCAAATGAGAGAGGGCCTTTTTGTTTAACCACATATGCACAAAGAGCACCGAATGATGCCCTTCAGTTTCCCCTTGGTGTGTTCAAAGTGGGTTTACATTGGCATCGAGTTGAAACTAATCATCATGATTTTCCCATTCTCAGTAACATCTGCTAGCTTTTCCATATACACGAGATAGAATTAGAGGATCACCTCATCTATAGATGCCCCATGTATGAGTGCAGACACAAACAATTCCTCTAGCCCGATAATGGGTTTGGCCACAACTGATACATTCTATGGGATATTTCCTTAGGTTAGAACCAATTAAGAAGGCTTACCTCTTAGTACACTTATCCCGTTTGATGATGTCCTTTCTTGCTCGCTCCAGCTATCTCTTGTTTCCTTCTTCAAACACCTAAAACAAGTAAACAACAACAAACAACAATTGTGATAATAGACAAATTGTAATTCAACCTACTTAACAAGTCAAGAAACATCCATGAACATGTCAGATGACACATCATGTATGAAATCAATCGATAGTTGCATATATATTGAATCAAGAAGAGATTACAACCATTATCTTGATGTTGCCGTTCTCCTCCGACAAAACCAGATTCCCACACACTTCTGCTAGCATTCCATGATGGCCTCAACAATAATAGTTTTAAGGATCTTCCCTTTAAGCTTCACACTAAACCAAATTCACACTTCTCCCTCACAAAACTAGAGAGCTACAACTATGATAGTTTGCTGTTTACTCCAAACTTAATTAGCAGTAGCACAACAACATTAACACTTCAACACTAACACTAGGTTGTGCATGGGAAAAAGGGAGGTTTATATAGCATGAATGGATAGGAGATGGATCCTCTTCTCATGGGAGAAGGTCTTATCTCTTGAGGTAGTTCCATCATTATAGGGGAAAGGATCCCAAACTGACATCCTCGACTCCATCCGGCCAAACCATTTACCAGACTTCCGTTACGAAGCTTCTAGAGTTGGAAGCTTCAACTCTTTATTTAAAAAACTTTCCATAAGAGGTCTGACGCGACTGGAACAAAGCTCAGTCACTCTGGTCATTTCTAGGGACAGTGTTAATCCCTGCATATCGGCGCGAGGAGGACAAGGGCCATTAGCGTCGGTCTTGTAAACTGGAAAAAACAAAATATTTTGGAGAAATGGTGCAAAAGAGAATTGTTCTGTTCATGAAGAGGGATACAATGGAAGTTTCTTCATGAAGGGTAAGCATGTAGAGATCACTGTAGAGGTCCTCCAGGATCAAGGAACAGGGAGTACATGGATAGTGACAAAATGTTGTGTAACACCTATTTATTATGATATTCAAGGGATATTCTATTGTCTTTATTAAGATTTAGATGGGTCGTTGTCTACATTATTTAAATACATGTCTAGATCTTTTTATGAGGGAGGTCCTTGGATTTATATTTTTATATAAGGCCTTATGTGGCCTTCCCCTTTAGAACTATTCCAAGGGGGTCAACTTTTTCCATGTTGCTTGCCTACTTAGGGCCAAATTGACTAATCAAGATTCAAAATTCCTCAACTATCAAATTAGTGAGGCATCATACCTATTCTTGACCCCATCAATGAGACATATTTCTTCATAGATACTTTTGAGGATTTCCCATTGCAGATCACAGGTTGGATTCCATAGGATCTATTACCCCATTTTCTATATAAGCTTTTAGATGATATTTTAAAATTTTCATTCTCATCTCAAACCCTACGATTCTTGTCACATTGATCATTTTCCAACTAAGATACATGGATCTATATGTAATTCATGGATGTACCATTGGTTTGATGATACCTTATCTTAGCCGGAAGAGGTTCCTTTATCTATCACATTTAGCTTGATATGTATGATCCATACATATATGATATATCTAATGTGTATTATTTTTATTGTGTTCACTTAAGCGCTCTATTATAACTCTTGATGATTTGGATATAAGTTTTACACTGAGTTGTTCCACGGTGTTCCATAATTTTACTCAGAGAAGTGTGCCATCTTGATGGTTTGGGTATATTCTTGGTGATTTGAGTAGGTGCTACACATTGATCTTATTGTACCCCTTATTTCCTTTAGTCAATTTTTATCCCATGTCTCTCTTAACAACAAATGTGGAGGCCTTATAAACTATGGCTAGCTTCTAATAGGGCATTTTTTAGCTCTAAGTGAAGTTCCTAAAAAATAATAGGCTACCTATAGCTATATGAATTTATTGATAATATTATTCACATATTTAAGAATATTTGTGATCTCCTTAAAGGTTAGTAGATATTTTCCTTATGTGTAAATCTCATGTCCCTCTTTCCTCCCTATATAAACATAGTTGCTTGTATTAAAAAGGTGTTATATAGTTTTTATTGATGTCCTAATTAGACCAACATTATGGCTTTGTGAGCTTTCAACATTATTATTAGATATAACCTCTATGTCAAGTGAACTCCTTTTAGTTAAATGAAAAAAAAAAACTTAAACTCAATAGTGGAAACATAAGCTACCAGCTACCATAGCGATCGCATTATAATATTTTACTACCTATTAACCGATCTATTAGAATCTAATTTAATTTCCCGCCAACATTCTTTCTTCCCAGTTTGGGTGAGATTTCAGTGCACTCTCTCTGCTCATAATCTCTAGGATTTCACCATAGATACCCCTCTATAATATTCAATCCTTCGCTGCCCTATGGGTTCGACGAGATTTTAACACGAATTTACTAGATCAGATCTGGGTTCATTCTTTTTCGAGCTTTAATTGAGATATTCTGCTCCTGATTGCGGGGTTTTTGCTGCAATGTGGAGCAAAAAACTTACCGTCTACATATGGAGATAAAATGACAACCTTCAAGGATCTAAGAAGACAGTGTGCATGGATACGTTTGAAAGGTATTTTTCTGATATCATTTCTATGATTTTTATTGTTAAAACTTCAAAGGGGTTAAAATTGTATACCAAATTATGGAGAAGAAGGCAGAGTTAGGATTGACAGGAGTTTATAAATTCAATCATATTTGTTTCATGATTAGCAAGACTGGGCACTTCTGTGGAATTGTGATCTTTAATTTTTGAATGAGCGTTTTGGGAAATTTAATGGTGATGTGGATTGATCAAGTGTTTGGAACTGAAGATGCAACTTTAAGGAGTGTATTTGGTGTTATTAGTTTGGGACAATTTATGTGTTAATATTTCTTTCTAATGCAAACTAGGTTACCTGAAACTGGGACCAAATTTGAGTATTTGACATAGACATGAAAGCCCCCAAATAGGACTTGAGGGATACGTGTGTATATAAAATTAGAAATGATTAAAATTATAGAAACAAATGCAGACAGAAAGATGTAATTTTTTTTAACATTTAGAAAATATAACTATATCAAATACACAAGAATACACCATGGATCATATATATAGAACCATGAAGTTGGGAGTCAGAACTGTAGTTTTCAACATCATTAAAATGAATTTTACATAAATAATATGATACTATTGATGGGAATGCCAATGGAAAATACAAAATAGGGTGGATTTGTAGAGGAATCTCATGAGTGATGAGTCACAGGCTATATCTCGTTCTTCTGCATCTTATAATCAAAATTATCAAGATCACCACCATTGTTGCTGTGCTCTCCTTCAATGTCATTTATATCCATTCCAAGATTGGCATCTACTTGTTGATTTTCCACGACACTTAAGAATCTATTCTATTTCTAAAATCATGATCATATACACACTCAAATGCCTCAACACTTCTACTTTTCACAACATAATAACAACCATCAGTGAATCAACTAGTGCACATGACAATTTTTAACTTCTTAAACCCACTACTTGTTTTATTACAAACTATAATACAACAGTATTAGCGCTCTCGTACCATGGATCATAACCCTTACATACAACCCTGATACAAGGACACAACTAGGGATTGGTGTCAACAACTATGACTACCAATCTCCCATGAACAAGATACACTAGACCTACTTGTTGATGTGGCGCTCCACAACCCTTTTAGTCCATGTACCTTGAACACATCTGGTGGGTTCTCTTGCATCCCAATCTAATGATCACTGCAACTGTATCTTCAACTGTCCAACCTGCCACTATCAATGATCACAACTTCTTTTGTGTCACTAAACTTTGGTTCATTGATCTGCCCACTAGTAGCCCTCTTGCTTCATTAAGAAGTTTGCTCATTGGGTCTTCTGAAACTGCGCTCTTATCAACCATATGGCTCCTTTCATTAGCTGAACTAGGGATCCCATCAAATTGCCTCCTGACAGTCCATTGGTTCCTTTCATGAACACTACACTTGAGGTCTTCAAGCTACCCACTAGCTGCTCTTTCGTCCTTCAAAGGTACCAACATGTAGGGCTTGAAAACCTACCCTCTTATCATTGCAATGACATTTGCATTTGCTGATCTAGGGCACAACATTAATCAACTCTCTTGACTGCTATTTTGGCTGCTTCAAATATTGGTCCTTAGGGATTTCAAAACTGCCGACTTACAATCCTCTTTTAGACCAAGCCCTTGGAGCCCGTTTTAGACCATAGAGAGCCTTTTTAAGATTGCATACGAGTTTTTCATCATTTCCAAGAATGAATCCTTCTAGCTATTCAATATAAACTTCTTCTTCTAAATCTCCATTAAGGAAGGCTGATTTTACATCCATTTGATATACTTTGAATTTTCGAAAAATAGAAAGAGAAAGAAACATCCTTATGGCTTCAAGTCTGGCAACAGGTGCAAAAGTTTCTTCAAAATCTATACCTTCTTCTTGAGCATACCCTTTACAAACAAGTCTAGCCTTGTTTCTAATAACTTCTCCATTTTCATTCAACTTGTTCTTAAATATCCATTTTGTTCCTATAACATTTTTATCA
>APFE030359638.1:0-12558 GCA_000404065.3 Pinus taeda
AAAATCAGTTGATGCATCTGATAAGGTAAAAGATGGCCACTTGCTGTTTCAGCTATTGGATCAAGTTGTTGAGGAGGTGGGGGTGGCTAATGTTGTTCAAATCATCACAGATAATGCCTCTAACTATGTTCTTGCTGGTAAACTGTTAGAGGAAAAATACAAGACCATCTTTTGGACCCCATGCGCTGCACATTGCATAGACCTCATGCTTGAGGATATTGGAAAATTAGATTGGGTCAAAAACACCATAGATCATGCTAAAAGCATAACAAAATTTATCTACAATCATACATTGATTTTGAGCCTCATGAGGAAACACACTGGGGGCAAGGATATTATTAGGCCTGCCATCACTAGATTTGCTACACATTTTTAGACATTGCAATCTATGCTTTCCCAACATAGAAACTTGCAAAAGATGTTTTGCAGTGATGAATGGAATCAAAGCAATTGGTCTAACAAACTGGAAGGCAAAGAATTGAAAAGGAAAGTCTATGAAGAAACTTTTTGGAGAAAGGCAGCAGAGGTTGTGAAGCTTGCCGAGCCACTAGTTAAGGTGTTGCGCTCGGTGGATGGGAAAGGTTGGCTATGGGCTTCATTTATGAGGCTATGGATCAAGCAAAGGAGCAAATAAAGACGGTATACAAGGATAGAGTGGCAAAGTATGGGCCCATTTGGGCAATCATTGATGAAAGATGGAACAATCAACTCCATCGCCCTATACATGCAGCTGAGTATTTTTTGAACCCACGGTATCATTATAAAGCTAAGAAGTCAGGAGCTTTGAGGGGGGAGGTCAGAGATGGACTGATTGATTGCATTGATCGCATGATCCCATTGGAGTCTGATCAGCTGGAGATACACCGACAGGCCACAATCTTCAGCAATGCTTCAGGTACCTTTGGGAAGAACCTAGCAAAGATTGCAAGAGAAGTAGACGAACCAGGTAAACAAAAATTTCAATTTTCAAATTCTTAATAGTTTTACCTTTTTTTTTAAGTTTGTTAAATCGTTTATAATTTGAAAGTTAGATATAATTTGTAATTTTGTTGAGCTAACTCATTACACTCCTATGTGTTTTGCAGCACAATGGTGGGAGGCCTTTGGTGGCCATGTTCCTGAATTGCAAAGGTTTGCAATTCGTATTTTGAGTCAAACTTGTAATGCATCTGGGTGTGAGCGCAATTGGTCTGTCTTTGAGAGGATTCACACAAAGAAGAGAAACCGTTTGGATCAAAAACGGTTAAATGATCTAGTTTATGTCCAATACAACCTTCGACTTAGACGAAACCATTTGCTAAACAAAAGACCTGATTCAGATCCCATTGTGTTGGAAGACATTGATCCAACATCAGATTGGGTAGTGGAGAGTCGTCTAGCAGAGTTTGATCCTGATGAGGATCTTGATTTAGATTTAGATATGGAGACATCAGTTGAAATTGAACATGTTGTTCAACTTCAGCCTGTGTTCAGTTGAATGCAGATCCATCAGCCTCAGTCTCACAGCCAGCAAGGACTCCAGTTGTAGGTGCTTCCTCTTCTCAGCCTGAGCCACGACAGAAGCGCAGCCGCATAGCTACTCTATCTCAGCGTGCATCTACTGCAGTTGCACAGCCTGCTAGTGGTACCACTTCTACAGTTGCAGTTGGAGATGATGATGATGAGGAGGAGCCATGGGCAGGGGGCTCTGACTTTGATGATGATGATGATCTAGAGATTGATCGACATGATCTTGGCTCCTCTGGCAGTAGCTACTAGCCAGTAGTACTTTTGTTGTAGACTTGTAGTCTTGTAGAGGCCATTTCTAGCCTTCTTGGTTATGTGTTTTTTGTTTTGAGTCTTTGATCATGTATGACAGTTGACTATGTATTGCCATTGGGTACCATTTTGATATAATGGATTGGTTCATCAGCCTACTTTGATCATATGTTGTCTTCCATCTATATCATAATGTTGTGCGTTTGGAAACATGAATGAAAATCTTTAAAATTATGAAAATCTTTAAAATTATGTTTTTTTATAAAAAAAATAGATATTTAATGTATTTTTTACAACGACCGAGTCACTGAAATCGAGTCGGTCGAGTCATTACCGTTTCGGAGTCGGAGTCGGAGTCGATCCTCAGTCGAGTCGGAGTCGGAGTCGGAGTTTTAAAACTATGATATATATATATACACGGACCCGACGGGACGATAAACGATATTTGAGATATTTTGAAGTTTGGAAAACACCAATTCCCTTTGTATTTGTGTATTTCGTTTATCAAACGAAATACAAAGGATAAAGCACCGATGCGATAAACAAGACCCTAAAGGGATCCTTAAGGCTATTAAATGTCATTTCAAATCCGCCCAAGGCCATATTTGCAGGATTTTAGTGTTTTAACGTATTTTCAAAATACGAAGGAAAACCTTGGAACAGGCCATTTCCGACTTCTGACAGTGACTTGTGGACAATCCCAATAGGAGTATAGACCAGATTTGAGGACATTTCAAGTCTAAATGAACAATGTTTTCTGCGGATTTTTCCCATGTCTGAGATATTTTCGTGGGTAAGCCGAGAATGCCAAAATTTTGGGATTTCAAGCGCCGATTGCCCCTTCCGTTACAGAATAGGTGGCATCCATCCACGAGGGTGTTTAACAATGATTACTAATGCTCAGAGAAGGGATTTGAGTGGACTATGGCTGGAAGACAGAACGCCGAGAAGCAGAAATGAACCAACAGCTCCGATTTGGCTTAAAAGGCCACATAACAACAGAAACAAAAAGACGGTTGGTTGCTGAGGGTGTTGTTGGGGTTTTTGTTGCTAAAAATGAAGCAAAGGCAGGAATCCAAGGCGAAGGAGGCAACGCAGAAGCAAAAAGGCAACCAAGGGAGTCACTTGGAATTGAAGTGAAAAGCCCAGAGAATTGTAAACTGATAGAGAGCAGAAAGGAGCCAAAGCCGAAGAGCAAGAGCCAGAGCCAGAGCCGAAAAGCCAGAGTCGTAGCCAAGAGCCAGAACCAAGAGCCAAGAGCCAAGGGATAAAATGGTGTCTAAACCCACTGTTTCTGTGTAGAACAGCATGAGTTGAGCCAAGAGCTTGTAAAAAGGATTTATACCATAATCCCAGAGAGCCTAGTTGAATTCACTAGAGCTCACGGAGATATAACCCAAGAGTTGTGGGTGAACTCCTAATTAATATTGTTGCTCTGTGTGTGTTTTATTGTTGCATTGTCTCTGCTGATTTATTTATTGTTATATGCATTTTATATATCAGTTTAAGCACATCAACTTATAGCACAACATAAATTAAAACATGTAATCAGTTAAAAACAAATACCAACATACACCTATATTTTCAATCATTTTTAATTCCGCATTGGTTAACAAATAAGACTTGGGAATATTTCAAGCTTTGGAAGTGGGAGAGGTTCTTGTAACTTAGACAAGAAGCCTAAGTGCCCCATTTTCAGATAAGGTGGTATCAGAGCTTAAGTTTGGTTAACCCCACCTTCAAAGAAGGTTATATCAGAATGCTTGATTGACAGAGAAAAGGTTTCTTGTCTGAAAGGTTTTTAAACAGTCAGAGGTTGAATGTATGCTTGTTTTGCAGGTTGACTATTTTCTAAGTTTGCAGAGGTGAAGGCAAAGCTATTGATAGCTCAGTCTAGGAAGGACAAATAGGGATAAGGGCTAAAGGCATTCTTCTATCCCAAAGGAACTCAAGGCAATCCAAAGCACAAGAGGTTTGTTGCAAAAGGTTGCTGAATAAGCACTTTATTTATCTTGTTGAAGTTTTTTTTGTTCATTGGCATAATGACAACTTCTACAAGTGGGTCCTCAAATTCTGCTTTCTTCACAAGATTCTTTGATGAAGACATGAAGCAAGAATTGTCCACCGTGATGGATATGGTGAGAAAAATGTATGAGGATGGAAGGAAGAGCAGCAGACTTAGAGAGCAGTTGAATTCCGTGGAGGAAGAGAAGCAGTTGCTTTTTGACAAATTGCAGGAAATGGAGAGTCAACTTCATATTGCAAATATGAACCTGAAAAGGATGCATGAGTTGGAAACACAGCTCTTTGTTGCCCAAGAAGCCTTAGTCAAGTATCAACTTGAAGATGAGGTAAACCATTCTAGTTTGTCTTCAAATGCCTCTAAGGATGCTTATATTGGTTCTCCTGAAAAACATACTAGAGGAATAGGTTCCAAGCTAATGTCCAAGATGGGCTATGAAAGAAAAGGCTTGGGTAGACATGCACAAGGTATTGTTGAGCCAATAATGATTGAGGAAAGGCCTAAGTATTTGGGTCTTGGCTATAGACAAGCTTATGGAGAAAGTTCCAAGGCTGCCATGAAGGCCATTGAAACAACTCCAAGAAGGCGTTGCATTACAGAGCGTGAAGATTGTATTCAGGAGGAATGCAATAGTTTGAAACATCATTTGTAGGATGCAGGTGTTCAGAAGCACACACTTAAACCAGAGAGTTGGGGAGACTCCAATAGCCTTGAAGAGATTGATGATGTTCCAAAGGCAGCCACTTCTTCATTTGCTTCACCTTTGCATGAAGGCAATAAAGGTGAAAGAGAAAGGTATAAATCTGGTTCCAAACATTTTCCTTTTGATTATGCAAAGCATGATAAATTTCCACATATGTATGGGAAAAGAATTGCATGTTCCTTTTGTGGGTTGGATAACCATAATGTTTCTAGATGTTGGAAAAGAATGGCCACATACAAGAAGCAGAACAAGGAAAAGAAGCAAGAAGCCAAAGGTCCAGTGGACCAGACAAATCATGATGTCAAGAGGATGCACATGCAGTGCACTTACTGCCATAAGCAAGGACATCTTGCTGCAAAATGTTGGACTTTGAATCCAGCAATGCTTCCACAAAAGCTGAAGAAAGTGGAAAGAGAAGATGGCAAAAATGGAAGTGAAAATTCCATGAATGATGTGTCTCAGAATGATTCACATGATGATGCTAATGTGCAGACAAAGGTAGTACCTTTGAAAGGGATTGGTAAGGAATGGTTAGAGTTCTTATCCGATTGAGATTGCATGTCTATTGATGCATCTACATTATATTTCATTTCAGCTTTGAAAGTACAGTGTGCTTAAGTGAAAGTTGAAGGATGAAATGCATGCATGAGCATGAGATGCATGAACACAGGGGTGTTGATGATTTCCTTGTTTTTCAACATGTATGTGTAATTAACTTGTAGGGTTGATTGTTTTGATATGCATGTGATGCCATGTTGACTTGAAAGAAGTTAACTTGGTCTCCAAATGGAGATAATGATGAAGTGTTTCATCCTTTGAAAAAGAGTCCTAATGGTCTTTTTCTACATGCTTGACTTGAAGGGTCATTTGTTTAAAGGCATGTTTTGTGGGCTTGTTACCTAGTCCATCATTTGTATACAGATGTAAGACATGGAAGTATTCACAAGATGTGAAATATGTTCTTTTGTTGAAGCAGGAATTTAGTCCATCCAGTTGTTGTCTGTATCTTTGTTGTTGTTAACAGTTGTTGTTGACAGCTTGTCAAACAGGTACAAATGAAAGTCTTGTGGAGCAGATGTACTTCACATTTGTTGAGCCACCTTGGATCAATAATCAAGGCAGAGAAGCTCAGACTACCTTCTATAACCATTTCAACAGGAGTTTTGCAGGAAGGCAGGGAAGAAGCCAGTTCTTCCCAGGAAGACCAAGCCCATCCAAGAAGGGAAGTGGTCAGAAACTTTGGTTCAGAGGCACTATGCAAAGGCAAGTGTAGGGACGCTGAAAGAAAAGGGTGAGTCACTCTCATTTACTATTCAGATCAGTATATCAGTCTTTTGGAGACCAAAAGTTCTCTTAGTGGGAAGGCGTGTTCCAAAAATGGATCTTGGATAAACCTCTAAGTCTAAAAGACTTCATATAAGAGGTAAAAGGTGCCAAATGGCACAAATCCTTTGTAAATTAGAGGAAAATGAAAATCGCAAGCTGCTCTCGGAAATAGTCTCATTGTAGAGATCTCCTCATTTTGAATCCAACACAACTTGAATCGGCGAAAACAGACTTCAGATGAAGAAGTTATCATAAAAAGAAGTTCCCTTTTGTTCTTTGGGAAAGAGGCAAAAATCTGAAGAAATAAGGTCTATCAGACGCCTAAGTCAACAATAAACAGGAGCCGTCAGATCTGGCCGATCAGCGGTCCAGATCCGATCGACAATCGCAATCGACAGTGACAATTGGAGGCATAACATCTGATGGGATCGGGTCGACCGATATGTCGATAGTCAATATCGGCGACGCCACGAGGCAAAGATAAGACTCCGCAACGCGTGATGTGCCGATCGCCGACATCAGTGGATCGTAATCGGCGTTGGCATCAGTCACGCCATATGGCTTACCCCAGGTCCCCCCAATATGCGACTTGTGATATATATATATATATATGGACCCGACAAGATGATAAACGATATTTGAGATATTTTGAAGTCCGGAAAACACCAATTCCCTTTGTATTTGCATATTTTGTTTATCAAACGAAATACAAAGGATAAAGCACCGATGCGATAAACTAGACCTGAAAGAGATCGTTAAGGCTATTAAATGTCATTTCAAATCCGCCCAAGGCCATATTTGCGGGATTTTAGTGTTTTAACGTATTTTCAAAATACGAAGGAAAACATTGGAACAAGCCATTTGCGACTTGCGACACTTGTGGGCGAACCCGATAGGAGTATAGACTGGATTTGAGGATATTTGAAGTTCGGATGAACAGTGTTTTCTACAGATTTTTCCCATGTCTGGGATATTTTCCTATGTAAGCCGAGAATGCCAAAATTTGGGGATTTCAAGCGCCGATTTCAACTTCTGTTATAGAATAGGTGGCATCAATCCCCGAGGGCATTTAGCAATGATTTCTAACGCTCGGAGAAGGGATTTGAGCGGACTGTGGCTGGAAGATAGAAAACCGAGAAGCAGAAATGAACCAACAACGTCGATTTGGCTTAAAAAGCCACAGAACAACAGAAACAAAAAGACGGTTGGTTGTTGAGGATGTTGTTGGGGTTTCTGTTGTTGAAAGTGAAGCCAATGCATGAATCCAAGGCGAAGGAGGCAGCGCAGAAGCAAAAAAGCAGCCAAGGGAGTCACTTGGAGTTCAAGTGAAAAGCCTAGAGAATTGTAAACCGATAGACAGCAGAAAGGAGCCAGAGTCGAAGAACAAGAGCCAAAGCCAAAGCCGAAGAGCTAAGTTGCAGGAAACGCAGGGGGAGGGGTCGTTTCCGTACGGAAACGAAACGGAAACGCGTTTCCACGCCGTACGGGCCCCGTTTCCCACAAAATAACACTTGTTTTTTAAATTTTTTTTTTCTAATTAATTTTTAATTTTTTTTAGGGTTTCTAATCACTTCTAGAAACCATTTCTAAAGTTATAAAATAGCAGTGCCTCTCATTCTCTCATCACACTATTCAGCAAGGAGTTTCTCTTGGAGATTGGCAGTTGTTTCAGTAGCTGGTGTTTTGAGCATTGAGCAAAGTAGATTTCAGCAGCGGGAGAAAGAGATTTCAGCAGCAAGAGAAGGAGATTTCAGCAAGAGATTTCTGTAGCAGCAGATTTGGCTCAGCTACAGCCATATTTCTCTTCTCTTTTCTGGCATTTCTGGGTAGTTTCAACCACAGAAAATTAATTTGGGTAAGCCACATTCATTTTGTTAGAATGGGATGTGGATGCAGAATGGGATGTGGATGTAGGGGTCCAGAATACAACAGTGGTCCTTCTAAAGAATGGGATGTGGATGCAGAAAATCCTGATTTGGATCTCTCTCTTGCTGCCCTGAATATTGAGGAGGATTCTGGAAGTGGAATTGGTGCATCATCTTCTTCAGCACCACCATCCACTGTTGAGCATTCTGCTGCGTCTATTTTTGATGAGGATTGTTATGATGAGGATTAGTCTTTTGTGACTTGTCTCTATAGTTCTTGCAGCCTTATAGTCTTTATTGTACTTGCAGCCTCATATACTAATATAAATAAAGGCTGATTTTGGATTTTCCAGTTCCTATATTTCTATTTTCATTATGTGATGACTCGTGACTCATGAGTAAATGTGTTCATTGTGATGTAAATTTAATCTTAATGTTAAAATGTTAAATGTATCATAATTCATTAATGCTTTTGATTGCACATTATATATATTAATAATTTTTAACATGTTTTTATATATATAATATATATTATAATATATTCGCGTTTTCCCGTTTCCAAAAATTTGGGGAGGTCGCTTTCGTTTCGCTTCCCCGTTTCCCCGTTTCGTGCAACTTAGGTTTGGGGATACAAAACCAACATAGACCTGAATTATTTTGGTCCTCTTAAAATACAATTATGTGCACCAACTTACACTTATTTGTATGCAGATTCTTGAGACAAAACTTGAACCCTCTCATTTTCTGAAGCTTGTGGAAGCAGTGCTTACCCTAGTTTGTTAACAATCCTAATAACTGTGGAAGGCAGATAACACTACCTAAGGAAGTGACAGATATGTTTGAGAAATGCATCAAATCTAGATGACTGTTTAACATCTATAGGATTGGACTGAGGGACAGTTGCATCATTACTTTGATGATATGAAGTGTTGAAGCTTTGTGGTGTGCTTAGGGTTTTTAAGTTGCAGCATTATGATGATTGCATCTACAACAAGGACATCAGCATATTAACACAAGACAAGAAGAATAAAGAAGTTAGCAGGTTCTGAACACATCTACATACATAACAGTGATAGAGATCTCAGTAGAAGGTAACTCAGTCTTGGACATCCTTGATAACCAGAAGAATCAAGTGCAACAGCAGTGGCAGCAGGCGTGGAGGGCAGAGGTAGCAGTGAAGTGCAGCAGTAGTAATTAAGGGTGTCGTTGTCATATCTCATTGCAAGCAGGGTCATAAGGGTTTCAGATAAGTCATCTTCAGCAGTCAAGACAAGCTTCAAAACTGAACAAGCAGTGATGATAGTTTGGGCATCAGTAAGGGTTTTGTAAGGGCTTTCATTGTACATCTAAAGCACATTAGCAGTAAGGGCATCATCTTAGCAGTAAGGGCATCATCTGTAGCAGAAGCAACAAAAGTCACAGATTCATCTTCAAAAGTCACAGGCATCACATCATCTTCAAATTGCAAACAGAGAGTTCTGAGCAAAGAGGTACAGATGTTACAGTGACAGTTCTTGTGACTGACAAATGAGGAGCAGATTATAGTGAAGTTGGGTCATTGTCCCTAGTACAGGAAGCCAAGTGTTGATTTGGGGTAGCATCGGATGTGCTCTAGCCATGAAAATTGATGGAGGCTAAAGCACATAAGATCTCCAAGACCCATAATGGTTTGGGCAGATTCTACCTGGTTAAGGAGATATTAAAATAATTAATATTTTTAATGGAGTTCCTAAGTCTAAACTTGGGAAAAATAAAATATTAATGGGTACTAATATAAAACTGGGCTAGAAGGTTCCAAATGACATGGATCAAGCCAAATCTAATCTTAACCGTTGATTAGAGATGTAATCTCGGCCGTTGAAGAACCAACAGGAATAGTATAAGAAGAGGCTTGAGGGTCATTTGGAGAACACACCAAAGTGATCAATCATTCGATTTTCTAGAGTGGAGTTTGCTAAAAGAAATCGAATCTGTGATCAGTTGCAGCGAGGGGCAGAGAGGCAGATATAGTGTCGAGAGACCAGTGTAAAAGTAGAGAGAGGCAGACGTTAAGCCAGAGAGAGCCACACAGAGGCAGAAGGGACTACGCAAAGGCCAGAAGGGACTGCACCATCCACGCAAAGGCTGCAGGAGTGACGCAGAGGGTCGTAGAGGCTGTGCAGAGCCTCAAAGGGCTAACACAGTGAGTTTTGGGCTGACGCATAGGCCAGGGCCCTGACATTGAGCTTGACATTGTGCTAGAGAGGGTTTCATGGGGTAGACTTTCCGAATATCTGCTTCTGAATAGAGAGGTATTATTGTTGGATTATTTTCTCTCTTGGGTGAGCCAGTTTGGCACCCAGTTGTACTCAAAAAGACTACGTAATAAAATAACCCTTAGAATTGTTGCACCAGTTTTCCCGCATTAAGTTTTTCCGGGACTTCTTGTCCAAAAATAACAATGTCACTTGTGTGTGTGTCTATTTCTTTCAGTTGTTGATCTGTAGATGGTTGAGGTTGTATTGTGTTTATTTCAGTATTTATATGGTTAAATAACTTGTTCGTAATTAACAAGTAGGAGAAATAAACCAGAGAATACAAATAAAATTTCTAACAGGTTAGACTTAGAAATTTCAACACCAAGCTTAGTCATTATTTAGAGCAGTAGAGTATTTTGGGGTAGAGTCGGAGTTGAATAGTACAAGGGAGCAGAAGACCCCTTCAGACTGGATCCGTAAAACTCTTCATGCCTTAGGGAGCAGTGGCTTCCTTCCAGCCCTCGCTGGTAAAACCCTTGGGGATTCTGTACTTGCTTCCAGCTCAGCTGGTAAACTTGTATGTAACCATACATAACGAAGCTTTGTTGAGAGAAAAGCTTTGTGCATTGTTTCTGTGTCATGATGATGTTTCACCAATTGTGTAAAAAAAGTGAAATACTCCTTCACCCCTCCTAGTGTTTCCAACACACTTCACCCTCGATTTTCACATTGGTCTGATAGCACTGACAGGCTGCAATAAATGCCTTGTCAGACTACCCCAAATTCTTTGACAGACTCCTTGAAAATCATGTTGCTCTGACAGCAATAACTTCACCCCCTCTAATAGCAATTAATATGGCCCAGATTTTCTTGAAACTCACACCCAGGCCCTCATAAATTTCACTGTCATCCTCGAACTTTGTATCTACTCTTCACCTTGTAATTTGTGATTGTTCTATTGTACTTAGCTGACCTCCTCCTCTACTTCATCGTTCCCCTACTCTGCTTTGCTCTCAGTGTCCTTTGCTTCTCTTCTCCAACTCTCCTGCACAATATGAGCAAATGGTGGCCTTTCCTTTTTGCTATTTCCCCTTTTGTTCTATCATTAAGAGGAGAGACTTAACCCTAAGATCTAATGGCTGAGATTAGATCTTAACCATTTAGATCTAGGGTGAGGATCTAATCCCTCATTGACCCGTGAGACACCTTTTCCCCATAGTCCCCTTTTCATTAACTACTCGAAAGATACTTTATGACTTTATGTTTTATTAAGTCACTTTATCACTTCAATGTCTTATAAAGTCACTGTATTACTTTATCTCTCCTAAAGTCTCATTAACTTTGTTTCTCATAAAGTTAAGGCAATCAAATTAGGGCACTCTTTTCTAGGCTAGACACCAAGCCTTAGGAACACTTGTCCTTGGTACTCTCTTCTAACTGTATTAAAAACTGAATCTTCAACCATGATTTCTTATCTTTATTTTTATTTTTGGTTGTTCAAACAATAAGTCATGAAAAAAATGGCCAGGTCCTACGTATCATATTAACTAAAAAAGAAATTAGGTGGCCAAGGGATAAGATCAAACATATTCTAATAAAAGCTCTACCCAAAGGCCAATACTAGATAATGCAATACCAATGTGTGACCAAACATCAATACCAAATAGGCTCTAATACTAATATACTCTAATACCAATGTGTGGCCAAAGGCTGACATCAAACAAGGTCTGATCCCACTCTTACAAATAGTAGGATCATTAATTATAAAACATCCAATCTGACAATTTACAAGACCTCTAATGGCAGTATCAATATCACTGACTAGTCATGACAGTGAAAGGTTATGACCTTTGGCGATTAATTATATTCATGATGAGCCTAGCATGCTCACTGTTGACATTACAGTGAAACCATTAGCACCATTCAATTCTATCACCTTTGGACAACTCATGGGGACTATTCCGTCAAAGTCACACAAGATTCACACTTGGCCACAATCATTATTGTGTGTGCTAATTAGCATCCCAAGCACAAGCACATCCACTTGTTAAGATTTGAAACCTACTGGAGGCTATAATAGATACCTGCTTTCACCAACATTACAAGACATCGTTGCCGACTAATTGTTATTGTTCACTATTATTGTTATTGTTATTAACTTATTCCTTTTGAATTATGAAGACCAAATTAATGTTTCCCTACAAGTCAGAAAGAGACAAAGCTAAACAACAAAAATTGGCACATGTAAGTGGCATTGGCTCAAATAATTCTAGACCTCCTACACTAGTTGAGCTAAATTGATAAGATGAAAACATTAAGGCATCTAGAATAGGAGTGACGAAGGACAAAATAGAAAAGATACACTTCTCACAATAGGCCAATGGCAATTAGGAGGCACTATTTCTAGGATAACAACAAAACAATATGTTCGAATAACAAATACAAGATTATAATAAATTGTTTCTGCACATTTTATACATTGTAAGAGTCCATGAGACTCCATTTTGACTAGGAAATAAAATTGAATTGCAATTGATACATTTAAATTTATCTAAAAGATTAATTATTTATGATTTTAAATTCATAAGTATCATGTATGACATGCTAGTGGTTTTGAATAATGTTTCTTCTGCTCACCAATTTAGT
>APFE030359639.1:0-13344 GCA_000404065.3 Pinus taeda
TCAATCATATGCTCCTCTGGAATATCTTTTACCCTTATGTTCAATTTTTGGAAGTCCTCAATGTGCTCCATGATTGAACCCTTTTGTTTGAGATTTATCAATTGGCTAAAAAAGGTGTTGCTTTTTGTATCCTCATAATGTGCTATCATTTCTTCTATAAAAATTTTCCAAGTGACAATTTGTTTACGAAAGTAAAGCCATTGATACCATACAAACTGATTTGGTTCCAAATATAAAGTTGCAATACATACCTTTTGTGTGTTTTTCACATTATGGAGATTGAAAATTTTCTCCATCTGTAGTATCCATGTTCCGGGATCCTTGCCATCAAACTTCCTCATATCAATTTTTGGAACATGGTGGGTCTTCAATCCAACATTAAAGTCTATATAATCATGATTAACATTTATTTTGTTCTCCTCATGAGTTTCCTTTACTACTTTTTCACCATTAGTGACCATTTCTTGTAGCAACTTATTTAATTTTATCCTCAATTCTTCCATCTTATCATCCATGCCATTCATCTTAGCTTCCATCTTAGCATCCATGCTATCCATCTTAGCTTCCACGTCATCCATATTAGTTTCCAAGCCGTCCATCTTAGCTTCCAAGTCATTCACCTTAGCTTCTACGCCTTTCTTTAAACCATCCATCTTAGCTTCTACGTCTTTCTTTAAACCATCCATCTTAATTTATGTTACCTTTTGTGTGAGTGAAATTTGTTGCACTTGGCTTTGTAATATTGATATACCATGTTGCATTTCTTCCTCTTCTTCATGAGTCATTCTAGAGATTTCAGTTTGCTTACAAGGTGTTTCCATTTTCTTTCTTCAGGGCATCAATTACCGATAATAATGCTTCACTATGCCCTTTGAATTCCTTCAAACTAATTTTTCAAACCAAGCTTATGAAAAAATTTAAAAAATACACACCTTTTTTCACTTGTAGGAGCTCGATAATGAATCTGATGTACCTCTATAATTTTGGATCTCCTAGTTCCGAAATCGTGACCTGTCGTAGCCCTTTGTTTCCTCTTTCCAATGCCACCAGTCTGATCAAAATTGGATTATCCAAGGAAGAGTTATGTCAAATCTTCCACGATGACCTGATTATAGACTAGTTCAGTAGAACGAACTTGTACGATGTGCCACATGTCACTGTTTCCACCTTAGTACCTGAAACTGATACACAGAAAACTAGAGGTCGTCCTCTTTCTGAAACTTTTTATGAGATTTCAGTCTGATGCTCAAAACAAAAGTTATGATGATTTTCCCCAGGTCACCTGTTTGGAATGTAATTCGAGAGTCTATAAAAATGCCAACTTCCTCAGATCGTATCTTTGCAAATATAGCGAGAAAAGCTATGAAATTTAGACCCGAAGTTTAGGACTATTTCAGCTCAAATTGGTTTTTTTTAGCTTTTGAAAGTCACAGAAAAAAAAATTATATCGAAAATGGCACGATGACCTGTTTGGAGTAGCGAAACCCTACAATCCAAATCTCTGATACCAAATGTTATGAAACTAGCTCATAGAAAGATAGAAAAGATAGATCAACACCTTAGAAATAAGCCTCTTCGAGGGGGAAACCTCCTTTACATTACAATCAAAGTGAATATTCTTAAGATGATCAAGTATGAAAAACCTCATTTCTATATATAGGAGTCTACAGGGTCACAATATAACCAAGCCGACCTAATAATAATAATATAAAGGCATAAAAATAACAATAGAGGGATTCAATGGGGCACAATAATAACAATATGGGGACAATAGGGGCACAATAATAACAATAAGGGATACAATGACAATAGTAATGGGGGGATCACTAATATTATAGGGACCTAACAATAGAGATATTTTCTGAGTCCATATAAGAGCATCTAGTTTAGAGGAGTGATAAAGTATGACATAACAGATTCCCCCTAATGTATGAGGTTAGAAGGGGATTCTTGGTTGAAATACATTAAGTGTGAAAGGAGGAGTCGTTCAAAAGGCCCAAGAGGAGATCACCACATTCTAGTCCATCAAATACTTGTAGGAGTAAAAGAAAAAACTCATATCTGAGGTGGGCATACCCATGCTCAGAGATAGTCAAGCATGTTTGTTGATTAAGTATACTATGGATCCATGATGTATACAAAAGTATGGTAATAATTAAGAGAATAAATAGTGGAAAAACATATCATAACCATAAAAGAACATAGTGGAGCTATATCTCAATAATATATGAGGATATATGTAGAAAAGATGTTGTATAATTGATCCCCACATAAGTATCAAAGTCATATGAAGTAGTGGTACTGTATAAAACTTGGGTACCAATACATAGGATGTTGCTAAAAGAGTGCAACAATAAGGATGGACGTCACTGTTATCACAAAAAAATGATCTTCTAGCCATAATTTACTAGATGGATCGAAGTACACCATGTAGGACCAATGTTACCATAGTCAAATTACTTTCATTGTGAGAAATTACTTAATAAACCACATTTTTTAAGTCATTTATAATTAAACTTGTGAAGAATAATTAAATAAAACACTATTTGTTTAATTATCTTCTATGAATAATTAATTAAACCATTTTTAATTAATATTTATTGTCACATTTGACCCAATTATGATAAATAAATAGATAAATCATTAATTATCTTATTTTTCTCTCGGAATAATTAATTAATCACTAATTAGTTATTATTCCTTGTCAAGTTTGACCAAATCCCTTAGGAATAATTAAATAAATTATTATTTGTTTATTATTCATTAACTATATCTCTTGAGATGATAAATAAATCATTTATTTTTATTTCTCAATAAAAGTTTAAATACTTTTTCCCTCTAACCAAATATAATAAAATATTCCAAATTGTTATTTCTAGAATGGGGTTAATAATATTTTATTATTGCTCATTATTCGAGGATAACCTAATATTTTGTTATAAATAGAAGGGTTTTCCATTCATTATTCACTTTTGATTATTTTCATTGTTGCAACTCTTATTATTATCATTATCGCTCAGCATTTTCTTTCCCATTTGAGTTCTCATTGAGCTCAAACATTTTATTTGTTGGATTTACAAATTATAGAGGAGAGAGACTCTACAAAATCTTAAGACATTTGAGGATAAACAAGAACCCATCCCATAGAGGGGGACTGGTAACATTATTTGTTCCCTTCACGGATTGTGTTTAATAAAATATATTCTTTATATATATGGTTTCCATTGGATTATTGGAATTACTTGTGCTTATTTTACTATTCCATTTTGTTGTTTAACGATGATTGTGGCATAGATTATGGCTTTGGAAAGTTTTGTTTCTATCATTTTCTGTAGATCTAGAATGTTTAGTAGCCATGTTCATTGTTAGGGTTGTTTTTCATCCACAACCTAAAGTGGTTTCTTTTCGTACACATTCGAGAAGAAAACACAATAACAATTTGGTGACTCCACTACGTTTTTAATTCTGATATGAAAACCTAGGTGACCTTGAGTTTTCATCTACCAGATTTTCTTTTCCAATTTCTTAATGTTGTTTACTAGCTTTCTAACCCTAGATCAGTCGAATTTCTAACTTCGGTAAGTTTTCTGGTCTTTTCTGTAGGTCACAGGAACCAGCCATGACAGAGATGGGAAAGTTTTTGGAGACATTGCTAACCGAGAATCAAGGAGAAAAAATCGCACTTTTTTGCCCCAAAAGTGTGATCTGTAGGTCCATAACACACTTTCTTGCCCAAAAAGTGAGATATCCCAAGAATCAGGTCAGTACCTGCGATTTTAAAGTTTTTGGGATTTTTTCTGATCTGTTTTTGGGTTTTTTCGAGAGCTATCTACTGGGTTGGGTTACCATTTTCTTAGCCCGCTTATGCCTTGATCTACTTTGTTTCACTCATCGAAGTGGAATTTAGCCCCTTAGGGCTTCTAGTACACTTCCACCTTTATAGAAGGAGTTTAGCTGAGTAAGAAATCTAAGTTTTTGCAGAGCTTTCAGCCATATTGTCCATATATGTACATTCTTGTTTCAGATCTTCAAAGATAGGTTGTTTCCATGAAAGTTTGCATCTTAAACCTTTTTTGGTCATTTTCCTCAAGGTCCCAATGTTTGCCCTAGGTTTCACACCCATATCCCTATCTTTTTGGCAGCGATTTTCCTCCCTAGTTTTTTGTTGTTGCTACACCACTTTCTAATAGTATAGTGTCATTTGATCCCAGTCACACTGATGCTTATATCTCTTGGAATTTTTCATGTGCTTTCAGGTTAATTCGCCACCAACTAGCACAGTGTTTGCAAACCCCGTTTGGGTGGGGTTTAGAGAGTTGATTTGTTGTTCATTTTCTATTTTTAATTCCAATTTATTTCAACAATATTTTTCTTTTTTAAAACATTATCTAGGCTTAATTAATCAACATACTTACACACACAAGCATAACTTAAGGGAAAAGTGCTTGGTTTACACCGCCAAGCCAAGACTTGACTTAATTAATTTATCTCCCCAAACAGACACAAAAACATTTTGTTGATCTCCCTTCACCATTTCCATGTCACTTATGTCTTACAACCATTGCATCACCAAGGCATTTGTTGCGGAGACTCTTAGGCCTTCATCCCCAGTTTCTTATTGGGCATATTACTCCCCCCCCCCGCAAGGTTCGAGTTCATATTCCCTCGAGTCCCCATACTGACTCCTATTCTGGTTCATCTAATTCAAAGTCTCCTTCACAACATACCATCATCATGTCAGGACCCACTGTGTTTTGGAGAATTTGTTATCTATGGATAAATACTAATTCCCTGAATAAGTAGTTGTATCTAGAACAATAGTTTAAAGTGTTTTAGAGTTTTCCTATAAGCAATAGATAAGATGACAAGATAAGAAGACCTACTTGTAGTTTCTCTTTCCTCTCGTCTCCCTTGTATTGATCCTATCGCTCCTTCCCATACTTAATATGCTTGAGAAGTGCCCTGTAAACACAATAGAAAACAAAGAACCGATCAAAGCACACGATCTATTGAATATAAGTGAAAGGAATCAAATACAATTAACACATATAAGCATTATGAAACAATACAAACATATGGAAAAAAGGTCCAAACACTTTATTAGATAGGAGAAGGAATTACAACCATTGGTGTCGGATTCAAACCCATTCCTCTAGCTTGGATCCCATCCACATCATATCAAAATCATGACAAACTTGTATCATTACAATACTTGCTTCAAATCCAAATCTCGTAGCAGCATTATCTCCTTACAATTCAACATAATCCAGCCCCTGATCACTTAGATGAGTGGTCAATTTATAGGAATATGAAGGAGGTTTTGTCATAAATGGTGGCATTGAATGGCATTCCATACTTAGAATTAGTTCCATGGAGGAAGGGATGAGAGGATGGGATGCACCTTAACTCATTCGTCATCCATTTTCAAGCTCATAAGGGTTGATAAGTGAGGGAACCTTCTAGATGACTCCAAAAGATAAGAATATTCCCCAAACCCTATGTGAATTTCACTCAAACTTACCCAGCACAAGTGAAAGGAAGCCTAAGTGCTCTGCAGAGCACCCTGGCAGTGGACACAACTGCTCTGTAGCACACCTTTACAAGGACTTACCTGCATTGGTCCCTTTAGAGGCTATTTCTAGATGTCTTCAAGTCATGAAACTATCTAGGAAGGAGGCATTCAAAGGGGTGACTTGTTTAGGGCATGATGCAATTGAAAATAGGGTTTGATGAGCCCTAAAACAATAATCTGGATGATGGGATTGATGTTACCAAATGGGTCTGTAACAGCTTCCCCCTAAAGCATGAAGTCGGAAAAATGCCAATGTCGAATGAAATGCTTTACGATGTGATGAGGAGGTATTGAAGTGGAAGGTGACTTGCATCAATTACAATACATATATCATGATATTTGATTTTACATGAATTTTTGAGGGAAGGCATACCCATGCTCAACTTATAAACTTTCATTACATGTACAAAAATAGTCATCTACAGATATGGACCCATAATTAGAATGACCATCAATGGAAAGCCATGGTACATATGATTTAGTACTCCTAAAATCACAACTTGGATGGATAAAACTAGATCTGTGGTCTTCTATCTCATTCAATCATTCACTCAAGTATGAGTCTAACCATGTGAATATGTGATCTGAAGTCGAACATCGGAAGACGCCATTTGATTACCAACTAATGATGTAAGTTGTTAACAGATGCGAGAGAAGTCAACGATAATGATAATGATCCTCAAGGTACTACATACATTCTGCATGGTGTGAATGGATGATTTGATGTCGAACACCATACAAAGTATTTTGGTCGAAGGCCATTGATGTATGCTTATCGTCAGAAGCGAGACACCTGCCATTGATGCATGCAAGCCTCAAGGCACTGGAAGGGTATTTCTAAGTCAACTTCTTGGATAATGTGTTGATGTCGACAAGAAGTGACTCATCATAGGAGGGCCTTGATGTATCCCACATTAATGACACGAAACGAGTGTAGTGATTTTAGAGATGGAATTTGACTGATGACACAAGGTTCAGGAATGGCGGTCATGAAAATGAAGGTTTATGGTATTGCAAAGGATGAATTTTGATTGAATGACTTCTCTTGAACATGTCAACGACACTGAAATTAATTGGTATCATTGACCCAAACAAAGTGATGGATGTAGGTTTTAACCCCATACAAAAATTACCTACACACGAATTCTAAAACACATAAAATAAACAATGCAAGACCATAACACATAAAACACATATACACAGAGATTTTCCCCTGGATCCCAAAACCAGGACTACCAGCTTGATTTTTCATTATGTTCCTTTCAATGTTACAATACATATTTATACATGCTAGAATATGCCATAGTACATAGACAAAACGATGGCGCGGTCCAGAAAACCATGGGGACCGAAAAACCATCGTGTTCGCAAAACCATTGGTAGAAAATGTGAGTATACCACCATCCAAGCAACTTGGAAAGCCCTCTATTTATTAAATGAAACACAGTAGATCTACAATCAGAATACGCAGGATCTTTTGAACCGTGTCGGAGGCTAGGCATTATTCGGCATGCGAGAGGCGCGTACGGTAAGTGTCGAGCACAATAGAAGGCGGGAAGAGACGCAGGGATGGATTTGTCATGTGGCCGTGAGCGATCGGTGAGGGCTTGACGCCAAAATTTTAAGCAAATCCTGCATGCAATCTCATGCACCTGCATGCTCCATGATGTTTTGTTCATTCCTTTCTGAGCACGCCATTTTCTGTGGTGTTTCTGGACTGTCTTCCTCTCTACGAATGCCATGCTCTGAGATAGTAACCAAAAAAAACATATCAAAGCTCTTTGCTGCAATAAATTCACTCTCTATTGTCGTGATCTGGACACTTCAATTTCTTTCCTGCTCTAATCTCAACCAAAGCTTTCCATTTCTTGATAAGTATTCAAAATAACACAATTTATTCTGAATACAATAAATCCTAAGTTTTTTTCTATTGCATCATCACAAAAAGTAACATAGATAATGAGAGCCCCGAGAGATGTATACCTAAGCAGTCCCCATACATCTGTATGCACAATCTCTAATTTTTCGCTCTTCTTTTCTTTCCCAACTCTGAGAAATCTGACTCTCTTCTGTTTTCCATAAATGCAATTCTCACAGAAGTCCAAATCAACATTCTTCAAACCCGACAACAAATTCCTTTAATGAAGAACCTTCATCCCCTTCTCACTCATGTGTCCGAGCCTATGATGCCATAATGCTGCATCTGCTCCTTTGGAAGTTAAAGCATTAACAGAGTTAGAAATACCAGTGCATAAATACAATGTGCCAACCTTTTCACCATTTGCTATCACCGGGGCTCCTTTGGTGACCTTCCAAGCTTTATCTGTGAAAGTTTTCACACAACCTTCACCACCTAACTGCCCTGTTGAAATCATATTTTTCTTCAGATCTAGAACATGCCTTAACTCCTTTAGTAGCCATTGGTTTCCATTCTACTATTTCACAAGAACATTACCCATTCCAACAATTTTACAGGGTTTATCATCACCCAAACGGACTTGTCCAAAATCTCCTTGAACATAGTCATGAAAATATTTCTTATCAGGTGTGGCATGGAATTAGGCCCCTGAATCTACCACCCAGGAATCAATAGTATTTTCGAAAGAAAGAATCAAAGCATCTTGTAACACCTCACCTGTCACATTTGCTTCATGATTTTTTTCTTGTTGTGCATCTCCTTCTTTTCCCTTCTGAGATCTACAGTCTTTCTTTAGGTGTCCTTTCTTTCGCATTTCCAGCACACTATCCTGATCTAGACTTTGATTTGTCTTTCCTATATTTACTGTGATATCCTGAGCTCTTTCATCTTTCCATTCTTCTTCCCCTAGACTCTGCACTCAAAGCATTACCCGATGTCTCACCGGAGCTTTTCTATCACATTTCCTCACTAAGGATAGCACCGACAACATCATCAAACTTTAAAGTACTAGATCCAGAAACAGAGTTACTAATGGTTGTTACTAAACCATTCCAAATTTCTAGCAATGAACAAAAGAATAATAGAGCTCTAACTTCATCATCAAAGTTTAGCCCTACAGAACTTAACTGAATTTTAACTGTATTAAAATCATTTAAATGGTATGCAACAGATCCACCTTTCGACATCTTCATATTAAATAATTGTTTCATAAGAAATACCTTGTTTGAGGCAGAGGGTTTTTAATATAGTTTCGCCAATGCCTGAATCAAACCCTTTGTCATTGTTTCCTTTGAAAGGTTGAAGGCGACCGATGTTGCGAGACATGACCGTACTATTACGAGTGCCTTTCTATCGAGAATGTTCCATTCTTCATTTGTCATAGCCATCGGCTTCTTTGCTTTTCCATTCAATGTTAGGTACAAATCTTTCTGATACAGATAATCATCCATCTGCGTCCTCCACAGCGGGAAGTTTTGCCCGTTAAATTTCTTGACCCTAAACTTACCATCTTCTGCCATTGCTCTCACTCGAATGAGAAACCCTTCTTTCCTATTAGTTTATCAGCCAAATAGACCTTTGGCTCTAATACCAGTTGTTAGAAAAATATTATATATGACAGAGAAATGCAAGACATATAATATGTAGAAAAACACAAAAACATTAAACCAGAGAGACACAAATATATGTGGTTCACTGAGTTTGGGCTACGTCCACCCCGAACAGTGAGTCCTTCCTTTCTATTATCCAACAAAATGAAGAGACACAACTTACAGCAGATCTGTTGTAATATCCTTTGTTTTCTCTCACAATCTCACCAATATGTTTCTTGTTCTGAGAATACACATATATTCCACAGCCTCAATACAATACCCTCGTACAAAGAGAGGGGTTGCCTTCTAGGGCAAAAAACCCTAAACTAAACATAAATTATACCATCAAATCATCCGCCTAATGAACGGCCCGGAATGACTAGAAATTATTGTACAAGTCCCCCTCGCACCCCCCCGGCATGGAGGGGTGTACAATCTTCCTATGGTATACATCCGGATGAAACAAAGACCTCTAAATTAGGATGATAATCATGCACCACACCCAACAATCTCCCACTTGTAGAATGATTTTAGAAACTCCATCGGTTCTTCATTTGTTGGACAATGACTCCTCTTTGGACCTGGTTGTTTCTCATTTTCATCGTCATCCTTGAAGACCAATTGAAACTTAGCATATTCTCAGTTTCTCCTTAGTTACAACTTTTGTTAGCATATCTACAGGATTATGGCTAATTTGTATCTTTTCCAGCTTCAACTCTCCATCTTCCAACACTGATCATATGAAATGGTACTTGAGTTTTATGTGTTTAGTCCTAAAATGAAATGCTGAGTTCTTTGCAAGATGAATGGAACTTTGGCTATGATTGTATAACGTTCCCATATCATGCTTCTTACCCAATTCATCCATAAAGCTTTGTAACCAAATCATTACTTTACTAGCCTCTATAGCAACAACATACTCTACTTCTATTGTTGAAAGTGCAACAACACTTTGGATTTTTGAAACCCAACTGACAGTTGTTCCACCTACAGTAAATACATATCCTATAGTGCTCCTCCTGTTATCTTTGTCACCTTCCATATCTACATCAACATATCCCTTTAGAGAAATGTTTGAACCACCAAAGCATAATGCTTGATTTGTGATACCTCTCAAATATCTGAGAATCCATTTGACGGCCATCCAATGTTCTTTTCCTGGATTGTTCATGTACCTGCTTACAACTCCCATTGCATGTGCAACATCAGGCCTTGTACAGACCATTGCATACATTAAGCTTCCAAATTTTGATGCATATGTAACTTTAGACATATAATCCATGTCTTCTTGGGTCTTTGGGCACATCTCCTTACTAAGTTTGAAATGGCTAGCAAAAGTTGTACTAACCGATTTTACATTGTGCATATTAAATCATTTCAACACTTTTTGTATGTACTATTCTGAGACAATGCTAATATGTGATTTTTCCTATCTCTAGTAATTCTCATACCAAGGATTTGTTTTGTAGCTCCCAAATCCTTCATTGCAAATGAATTTTCCAATTTTCTTTTGAGCACATTTATTTCCTGCATGTTAGACCCTACAACAAGCATGTCATCTACATAAAAAACAATATAATTAGCTAACATCATTTTGGTTTTTCATATAAACACAATATCAGAGTGACATCTCGATAACTTGTTTAGACAAAAACTTGTCAAGTTTTAGATACCACTTATCTTGGAGCCTATTTTAAGCCATACAAGCTCTTCTTCAACCTGCGCACTAGTTTCCCTTCCCTTTTACCTCATATCCTTGTGGCTACTGCATATATATCTCTTCCTCCAAATCCCCATGGAGAAAGGTTGTCTTTACATCTAACTAGCTCAAGATGCAAATACTTCAACTGCTACTAGACTTCAAAATAGTTCTGATTGAAGTCATTTTAACAACAGGAGAAAATATTTCATCAAAATCAATACCTTTCTTCTATGCAAACCCCTTCACCACAAGTCTAGCTTTGTACCTCTGTTTTCCTCCATCTTCTTCCTTCAGCCTATAAACCCATCTATTCTGCAATGTAGTTTTACCTGCAAGCAACCTAACTAAGTCCCATGTCTGGTTATGCATTAAGGAGTTCATCTCTTCTTCCATGGCTAGCTCCCACTTCTTCCTAATTTCAACCTGCATTGCTTCTTCATAACATTTGTGTTCACCAGAATCAGTCAACAATAAATAATATAATGAAGGAGAGTATCATTCACAAGGTATACTTATCTTGGTAGATCTTCTAACACCACTTTAAGGTGTTTGGGGTTCCTGTTGCTGTTGTGGTGGTTGATGTTGTTGTGGTTGTTGATTATTATTATTTCAGGCACCTTTACTTTTTGAGTGATCCCATTAAGACCTATGTATTCCTTGTTTTCTTTCTCTTGTTTCTTTTCTTGCAATTGATTCTTATATAAGACCTTTTCATTGAATATCACATCTCTACTCCTAATGATTTTGTGATTTTCGTAATCATATAAGAGATAACCAAAATCATTAACACATATCCAATAAATGTACATTTCTTTTATTTTGCCTCAAGCTTTGTTCTATTTTCTTTATTAATATGGAGAAAGGCCTCACAACCAAAAGGCTTTAAAAAGGAGTAGTTTACCCTTTTACCTGTCCATGCTTCCTCTGGAATACCACCATCCAAGGAACTTGAAGGCCATTTGTTTATTAGATAAACAGCAGTATCTACAGCATCTACACAAATTGTAAAGGCAATCCTACATCCAATCTCATGCACCTTGCATGCTCTATGATTGTTTTTTTCATCCTTTCTAACACACCATTTTCATGTGGTGTTCTTGGAACTGTCTTCTCTCTGTGAATTCCATGCTCTGAACAGTACCTATCAAACTCTTTGTTGTAATATTCACCTCCATTGTCTTATCTGAGACACTTTAATTTCTTTCCTGTCTCAATCTCAACCAAAGCTTTCCATTTCCTGAAATTATCAAATACATTAGATTTATTCTGAATACAATAAATCCAAGTTTTTCTAGTTGCATCATCAATAAAAGTAACATAATAATGAGAGCCATTGAGAGATGATACCCGAGTAGGTCCCCATACATCTGTATGCACAAGCTCTAATTTTTCACTCTTCTTTTCTTTGCCCACTTTGAGAAATTTGACTCTCTTCTATTTTCCATAAATACAATTCTCACAGAAGTCCAAATCAACATTCTTCAAACTTGACAACAAATTCCTTTAGTGAAGAATCTTCATCCCCTTCTCACTCATGTGTCTGAACCTATGATGACATAATGCTGCATCTGCTCCCTTTGAAATTAAAGCATTAACAGGGTTAGAAATACCATTCCATAAATACGATGTACCAACCTTTTCACCTTGTGCTATTACCAGGGCTCCTTTGGAGACCTTCCAAGATTTATCTGTGAAAGTTGTCACACAACCTTCATCGCCTAACTACCCTATTGAAATCATATTTTTCTTCAGATCTAGAACATGCCTTACCTCCTTTAGTAGCCATTGGTTTCCATTTTACTATTTTACAAGAACCTCACTGATTGCAATAATTTTACAGGGTTTATCGTCACCCAAACGGACTTGTCCAAAATCTCCTTGAACATAGTCATGAAAATATTTCTTATCAGGTGTGGCATGGAATGGGGCCCCTGAATCTACCACTCATGAATCAATCGTATTTTCGAAAGAAATAATCAAATCATGTTATAAAACCTCACCTGTCACATTTGCTTCATGATTGTTTTCTTGTTGTGCATCTCCTTCTTTTCCCTTCCGAGATCTACAGTCTTCCTTTAGGTGTCCTTTCTTTCCAAATTTCTAGCACACTATCCCCGATCTAGACTTGGATCTGCCTTTCCTTGATTTACTACGATATCCTGAGCTCTTTCCTCTTTCCATTCTTCTTCCACTAAACTCTGCACTCAAAGTATTACCCGATGTCTCACCGGAGCTTTTTCATCGCATTTCCTCGCTAAGGATAGCACCAACAACATCATCAAACTTTAAAGTACTAGATCCAGAAACAGAGTTACTAATGCCGATTACTAAACCACTCCAACTTGCTGGCGATGAGCACAAAAATAACATAGCTCTAACTTCATCATCAAATTTTTCCCTTACGGAACTTAACTGACTTATAATTGTATTAAAATAATTTAAATCATCTGCAACAGATCCACCTTCCGACATCTTCATATTAAATAATTGTTTCATATAAAATACCTTGTTTGAGGCCAAGGATTTTTCATATAATTTCGCCAACACCTGAATAAAACCC